>JAURVB010010544.1:0-94380 GCA_033002965.1 Piper betle
GACTGTGGGAGGGGCTGGGGGGGGACTTGGCCGGGGGCGAGACAGGGCCAAGGCCGGCTGGCGGCAGGGCGGCGCCGAGGGGGTGACGGGGTGACGCCGAGGGGGCAACGTGAAGTGCGGGAGGGGGAGGAAAGGGTTAAAAAAAAAAACAATTTCGGGGCGTTGGATTTTCATCCAACGGCCAGGATTCGGTGCGTTGCTAATGCGCTGTATTTTTATGCAACGCACAGTAGCCGAACTCTTATTTATATGGTTACTAACACTGAGTATATGAGATATTTACTCGTATTGTATTTATATAATATAATGATATCATTATTTTATGATTAGAGCATTATTATTTTCATGAATGTATTATTTATCTATTTATTCATGAGTGTATGTATTTATTTATTTATTATTTGTTATTAGTTATTTAATTTATTATGTCTTAATTTGGGTGTTTTATGTTTAGTTGTAGTTTTATTTAGTAGTTTTCTTTATTAAGATGTACTGATGATGTGAGCACATACCACGAGCATGCATCATATATAGATCTCAGTATTTTACTTAACAGTAGGCTTCGATGTAGGTCTCGGAGTTCGAGCTAGCCACAGAGGAGACATTATGCTTGAAGCTTGGACCACAGGTCCGTTAGGCCTCATCTTAGTTTTTATCGCTATACTCTATTGTTGATTTGATTATCAGAGCGTAGATGTGTTAAATGACTGTTTTATCGGATCCTATTTATCACATGTCATTTAGACATATTTTACTTCCGAGATTACTAATTCTCGAGGATGAAACCCCTTGAATCTGATTTTTAAAACAAGATCAACCGCAAGTTGCCTTTGGACATATTATATAAATCCCATCCCAGTCCTACATATGATTTTTTCAAGTTTTTTGGTGAGATGTGAAGAGGGGAAAACCCCCGTCTTGAGATAGGGCGCATGTTAGTCAAAGCAGGCTTTATATTTGGTGAGCACCCGTTCTATTCCCGAAGGATCCTAACAACTCCACTTTTGAGTTCCTCAAACTCGAAGAATTATAGAGGTTTATAGGTAATGCAATGTAGCGCATGTTTAGACTTATAGTTTTAGAGTACTGAAGGCATATGCTTGAGAGTACTCGGCCTCTGTACTTAAGGCCAGGAGTAATATGGAAGATGTAAAGGGTTGAAAGAAAAGAAATTGATGTTCCTGCGCAAGAGATAGTTTTTAAGGTTTATGAAGTATGAAATGAGTAAGAAAGGGAACGATGTCGCGTGAGGTTGACGACTCTTAATTAATGCCCTTATGAGAGATTCTATGAAGGAGTATATAAATATTTTCATTTAACGGGAGGGTCAGCTTCTGGACTAGTAACACTCGTTACTGATGTTCTTCCTATTATATATATAGGTTTTGTGATTCTGAGTTAGCTTTGGTGGGAGGAAAGGTAAACACTACACACACTTGAGTTTAATGTAATTATTTTCTTTCATACTTGTATTTATATTTGATGTGTTTTTAATACGTATTTGGCAATGTCTTCCATTTTCTTGATGCCAAGCGGGTTACTTTAATTTATATTATTGATCGAGTCTTATAAACTAGCTACTTTAAAGATGATTCGGCTTGATTATGACATTTTTTATTTGGTTTTTAGGTGAACCAAAATCGGAATGTCACATATGCAACTTTAGCTGACGGGTAAATGGTAACCCTTTTTTATTAAATTAGATTTTGAAAAGTTACAAGGAAATTGGAATTGACATGGTTTTAAAAATTTGAAAAGACAAATATTATACGGAGTTTTTATATAATTCCCTAAGTCAAATTTTCTAGATGATAACTAATGATTACCCCTATTTTATAATATGTGTAGAGAATGTGGATAGTGAATGCGGGTATAACTTATTAAAAAACCTCGTCACTTTATATTCTAGAAGGGAGGGATGAGCATTAAAAGCTTGTATTTTTTTTTCTTATTTTTTATGTTTTGTGAAGCTTTATGAAAACAATTTTTATCACATTATATTTTGCAAACATTTCATCAAACATTTTTTTTGTCCGTTATTATTACTATTTTATATTATGACACTAAATAGACACAAAACAGTGCAATCAAGTGCCCTATTGCTATTTTTCTAATTCTCATCCCTTTCTTCCTCTCCCTGTCAAATATAATTTTATATACTCTATCATTTTTTATAATTGTAGCAAAATAAAAAAATGTGACAAAATTATATAGAGATTTTATAGAAAAAATTATATTGCAACAAACGCCCGTCAAAATCTTCAATAATGAAGTCCACTTCCCACTTACCTCTTGCTTATGGGCCTCTAAAGATCTTGGCCCATCATCTGTTTCTCCGAGAGCCCACTCGGCCCAATCCAACTCCTAAACGGGTTTTATTTTAACCAACGGGTTTGGCCAATCCCTAAAAGGAAACCGCGTCTGTAGCATAGTTATAAAAATGGCAATCGAAATTAAAATCGATTTTTGGGAGAATTATTAAATTAAATTATATATATTTAAATCGGTTTAATTGAATCAGTTTATATTGGTTTAATAAAAATTTTAACTTAATAAAAATTAATAAATTATTAATTATAAAAATATATATTATTTTTTAATATTATAATTTATATTATATTTTATAATATTTTTTAATTTTTATTAAATTATTTATAATTAATTATTATTTTTAACGTAGAATCCGCCGATTGACTGATCGGTTTACTTTATACACGCCCAAAGCCCCGCCGCCGACCTCTGCTTCTTCCTTTCAATCGCCGCCGTTGCCGTCAGCATTCACCGCCTCAGCGGCGAAGACCACACTACAATCCGGCACGGAAGCGGTGGTAATGGCCGTCGTCTTCTCCCGGTGATTTCCGGGTTCTCCCATCGAGTCCCGGTGACTATGGCCGCCGACCCTGTTCCTGACCCCAAAAAGCGCGCGTTGGACGCCCTAGAGCGGCGCTTCGGTGCTGCCAAATCCTCCGAGCCATCTCAGGAACGGCAGCGCAGATTTGGCGAGAAGCATGACGACCGACTCGGCAGTTCGGGGCCTTCGCTCTCTGGTAGCGGGGGTACGGAACTTGTTTGTTGCTATTCAATTTTTTCTGTTTATGCATCATCTCTGTAGAAGATCTATTTTTTTGTGTTGTGTAGTTGTTATTTTGTAGAATTGTTGATGAATATGTTATGTTTGAATTGTAGTCTTAGATAGCAGGGAAGTGGTATTGTGTGATATCTTGATCATAACCGATTGATGCTTATGAATTTTTTGGTTGAGTTCAGACTTCGTGGTTGATGTCGCCGAATTGATTGTTGTTTTAGCCTTTGATAGGTATTGCTTGAACTTGTTGAGCTACTATCTCTAATCGTTTGATTGAGTTTTTCATGATTAATGTAGCCGAATTGCTTGTTGTTTTGTGCTTTGATAGGTTTTTCTTCAACTTGTTGAGCTACTATCTCTATTTTGAATGTTTGTATCTTTTTTTTATGGCATAGATTTCCCCCTATATTTACCTTTTTGCTAAGATTATTACCTTGTCTAGTCTTTTTGAAAGGTATCATCGTGGTTGAAGTTTGGTTCTCCAAATTCATGACTCCTTACAACGAAAATGGGATTGTACAATGTTGTTTACAACTTATTCATAGTTTTTGGATTTTCTCATGCAGATGCTGAAACACAAGGTCCCGCCTACTTTCAACTTGCTCAACCTGTTCACAGTAGCTTGCTGACTGCTAATTTTGAGGTAGGATTATCATTGTAGCTGTGAAGTAGTCACCTGATTTTAGAATGATTTACCTATTTATGTTGATTGCTTTCCTTTTTGGCAGTTCTCAAGTCAAAAGGAAAGCATGTCCAGCAAGATTGTTCGCGAGCTTTTTCGAAGAGGAGATTCTGCACAAAAGTACTTGCATGGATCAAAAAGTATCAAATTTGATAACTGGATACTTCTTGACAATGTTGTGCAGGGACGTAGAGCTTCTGTAGATTCCCGGAAAAAAGCTCTGCTGTGTAAATCAAAGCGGTCTAGGATTCACATGTCAATGCGACAACATCGTAAATGTGGGTCATTTAACATACCAAAAGAGTTCCATAAGTAAGGGCACCATTTGTTTCTAGAAGTTTTCAAAGATTATTTAATATTCATATTTGCAATTTGGACTACAATTTTATGGTATGATTTTTAAGTTTTCTTGTTTTTTTTTTTCATGAACTCCCAGGTTTGATCTATTTATTCCAATGAATGAGATGTGGAATGACTACGTGACAAAACTTCTCGGGAATTCAAGGTAAGTCATTTTATCGATATTCTAGTTCTCACTTCGGCGGGCAGGTATAATCTGTTTGTGCAAATGGTCAATGTGAATGATCATATGACCCAACATCTCAACATACTTGGTCATCTCATTTTTGTTCTGCATTGTGGACCTATTTTCTTGGTCTTCAATGTAGGAGTATTTCACTTAGATGTCTGTATGGAACGGATAGCAAGCCCTGAGCATTCATAGAATGTCTTCTTCTTGTCTCACCATGGTTTGGCTAGATTGTGTAGATTCCTACAAGATTAGGATGTTCTAGCAGATGTGTAGCTGAGTATGGTCACTTTGATCTTGCTCACGTCTCTCAGTCATGGTTAGTTTTGGTTGCGGCTGATCCAGACATGACCGGGACAGGATGCCTAGATCTGATCTAGGCATCTTCTCCATTTTCGGGTGGTACTCAAGAGGATGTAGACAAATAGGTGAGTCAAATATTTTTCAGTGCTTGTTCAGCTAAACTTTATTTGCTTCTTACAGAAACAACCAAATTTGTCGAGCCATTCTAGAAGCTGATCTACATGGTGCTATTCTACTTGGTAATTTCTCAATTTTGCATTATTTGCCTGTGGAAGGAGAAGCATGTATTCAGAAATTCTTGTTGCTTTGCATTGATGTTGCAAGAATAAACTGATGTTATTTTGTCCTTGTTTCCTCTTCAATGAGGATTATGTTTGATGTTGAAATTTCTGTTTTGGATGAATATACTTTATTTTTTAAAAGTATTGAAAATGCAAATATTCCTTGTTCTTTTTTGTTTGACTTCTTGCGTCCACTTTCTCTTTTTTGTTAATTATGCCCTTTGCTTGATTTTCCCTTTCACCTTTTCCTGTTATGAAAATATATGTTTGTTGACAAATGTCCTCATCAAGTTGTAAATATGTGTGCTGTCTTCTTCTTGTAGTTGTTGAATGCAAGGTGGTTGCCTTTGTCAGAATGAGCGGTATTATGATACGAGAAACTGCTGAAACTTTTGGAATAATTACTCGAGAGAATAAATTTCAAGGTACTCAACTCAATATTTTGTCTATTGAAGTTATTTCGTGATGCATTCTCAACTTTTACCATGAAGGATGTAGATTTTGATAAGAATCCCATTTCTGATCCTCGTGTTGCTATTACAAAAATATTTTCTTAGGTTATCATTTTTATGCTTGAATTTATTCAACTGACAGTTAAGCATACTCATATTTTTCCGGTGGAATTGTAAACAATTTTATTTAGGACTAATCGTTTTCTTCTTCTTTTTTTTGTTTTTTCCTGGCACTATCTCTATGCAGTTGTGCCTAAAAAAGGATCTGTCTTTATGCTTCAAGTGTCATGTTGGAAGATCACGTTGTATGGAGACAAGCTTTGTTCTAGAAATAATGGCAACTGATTGTGTATCATGATGTTAAAAGGGTCCGACAAAATATGAAGGCTGTGAATCCTCTCCATTGAAAAACGTTCATGTACAAGTGTGTCATTAGGATCAGAATGCATGGCTCTTAAAAAAGGATATATCGCTTATATTTTTTCGACCTTTAATCTTTTGTTATTCATGGGTGATATGAGCCACAACTAAAGGCATATCTCAACCACTGAATATATCGTATACGCTGTAACGTAGCTTGTACAATAGTTTTTATATATTGTTTTGTATAATTGCTTTTAGTTAGGGATGGCAGGCGAGGCGGGCCGAGCCGAGTAGCTCCGCCACGGTTTTTATTTTTCTAGCCTACTTCGGCTCGAACATAATGCCTGAGCCGAGCTGAGCTTGGCTTGAACATAACACATGAGCCGAGCCGAGCCGAGCCTGAGCTTTTGGCTGACGATCCTTGTTCGGCTTGGCTTGTGAGCTGGAGCTGGAGCTTGGGTTGGGCTTTCAAATCGAGAACACAATAGTGTAGTAGATCCCGGTGGGTTAAGCCCATCGGGCTAAGCCCAACAAGACTCCCAAGAGTCGTTGGGGCTGTAAAGAAACGCCGAAGTAAATTAAAATTACCTTTGGATGTCGTCGAAGTCGTATCAAGAATAACAATTAAAACAATTTTACCAATTAGACATGTTATTGAGGATTTATTTACTTTTTAATTATCGGTGATGATTTTAATTAATAGTACATATAATTAATTATGTAAAATGCATTAATATAATATTTATATTTGTGGATTAAAATTGGGAAGTTTGTAGGTATTAGCCTAGATCTATTTATACTGCAACAATATAATTTTATTCAATTTATAATTTTTGTAACGAAGAAAATTTATTTCTTTGAATTATTTATAGCCATATATTGATATTTCTTGTAAAATAAAAATTAATGAATATGATTTATGAAAAAATTAACGAGTTAATGAAATTAAAAAAATTAATGAAAATAATAAATTAATAAAAAAATCGAAAAATATAAAAAATGAGCTCAGCTCTAGTTGAATTTTATCCGATTTATTATTATTTTAATCAGGAAAGTTTATTTCTTTGAATTATTTATAGTCCTGTATTGATAATTTTTGTAAATTAAAAATTAATGAATATGATGAACGAGTTAATAAAAAATAAAAAAAATTAATAAAAATAAAAAAATCTAAAAATATAAAAAATGAGCTCAACTCAAGTCGGCTGGAACTCGGTTCGAGCCCATCGAGCTCAGGAAGTAAGCCAAGCCCGGACCCATAACCAATGAGCCAAACTCGGTTCGGCTCGTCTACTAGACGACCTCGGACCAACCGATGGACTCGCTCGTCCTACAACCCTACTTTGAGTAGATTCAATTTTGTCATGATTTATGTTTGTTTACTGCCCCGTGAGGAGAACCTCCTCTAAGACTTAGCTCATCTTCCTCACTATCTTTTCTCCTTTCCAGGAAACACACTGCTATGCATTCTTCACAGAAACTTGACCTTGCTTAGAGAAGATTGGAAGTAGGTCAATAAATTCTCATTTTTGGCCCTGCATTTGGTGGACCGTGCTAATGCTTTCATGGACGTCCCCATTTCCTGATCCTGATGGTAGAACTCTGAAGCCCCTCACTGGTAACTGGAAAATAAATCCCCAAGGGGAGCAAAACACGAGAGACTTGCCGATGCCTTAATTCCCCGTCCAAGGGAATGTAGAAAATCCACTCATCCTTTCTTTCCTCCCCTCCCCTTTTACAGTTCACGCCATGAATGCCACCACTTTAGAGCTCAGAGTAGGTTATTAGTCAATACTTGCATCGTCTTCTTATGGTTGAAAGAAGTGTTCTCTCCATTTTTTAAGTTTATTTACTTAAAATGATATGATATATGAATGTGCTCATCTTTGTGGAGATAATCGACCCAACTGGGAAACATGATGTACAGACGAAAAATGAAACTTCAGTTTGCACGCGATATTGGCCTCATTAAGAAAATAGCTTACTAGACATTGGCACGCAATTATATACTAACAAAACATGGTTAGAAGCTCACACATGAAGGAAGGTTGGGCACAAGCTGAGTCACAAACGCAACTAACAGCACTATCGATTGTTGCATCACGTCTCTGCAAATTTTAGGAGGAGCCCGGCCGTTGTTGTAAAGCATTCGTGTATGATATTGTTAATTGAGTTGTTGCATTTATCATTAAACTGGAAAACCCATTTTTCTCCACAATCCACCTTCCCGCTGTAACTGTTGCATATCTATAAAACTAGCCAAGGTTCTATCTTTGGTTCCCCCCAAATCTCAATAAAGCTTAAGTTAAGACCTCAAACAGCATGGCGAAGTTTCTCCTCTCAAAACCCCTGTTTTATCTGTTCTATAAGGTCATATTCCTGGTCCTGAGCATGCTCCATGCAATAACCTCTGCAAATTTCTCATGCATTCTGATATTCGGAGATTCGACCGCAGACACAGGCAACAACAACTACTTGCCCACATTGTCCATAGCAAACCATCACCCTTATGGCGTCGACTTCATCAATGGTGCGGCTACAGGGAGGTTTTCTAATGGCAGACTTGTGGGCGACTTCCTTGCCTCTGGCCTGGGCATCAAAGAATCTGTCCCACCCTTCCTGCGCCAGCACCCAACTTTGTCCCGAGGACGACATTCTAACCGGTGTGAGCTTCGCATCGTCAGGTTCTGGCTATGACGAGCAAACCAACTCAGAGTTGGGAGTGATTCCTGTGCTCAAGCAGCTAGACATGTTTAAGGAGTATTTGAGCATGCTCACAAGGACTGTAGGAAGTGAAGAAAAAGCAAAAGATATTGTAAGCAATGCGTTGTTTCTTATTAGTTCGGGAACAAATGACTTTGGCATCGGCTACGACGAACTAAGAACAAAGAGAAGAGAGCTCAGCGTGGGTGCATATCAGGACTTCATAATCAATCAAAAATTACAAGGATGTCATCAAGGTTTGCCTTCAAATTTAAACAGTTTTTCTTTTTATTGCTGTTGAAATCAAATGGCTTTTTGGTTTTAACAGCAATATTGGATGATAGTTGAAGCGAATATGTGATCTTGGAGGAAGGAAATTCATGGTTCCAGGCCTAGGCCCCATTGGTTGCTTGCCCATACGCAGGCACCTTCTCTCCCGAAAGTGCAGGGATAATCACAATTCGGACGCCGTTGTTTGCAATGCGAAGCTTCAAAACATGGTGAAGCAAATCCAAGTTTCTCTCCCTGGTAGCAAAATCGCTTATGTTGACTCATATGGACCGGCAATGCACATGATCAACCACCCCAAAGAGCATGGTAACATTTCTTTCACATACAGTCTTAGAACAAATTTTTGTGATCTAACAAAGTTTACCCTCCAGATAGTGGCAAAAGACTAAATGGATTGCTCGTTTAGCAACAGGAAAGCATATGAACAGTTATTAAGCTGAAATGGGTTTTTTATGTTCTCAGTTGGAACAATTTGTGGGCAGGTTTTAAGGAAGTGGAAAGAGGTTGCTGTGGAACAGGCTTGATAGAGGTGGGTTTACTTTGCAATGTGTTCTCTTCTATTTGTCCGAACCGATCCGAATTCATGTTCTTTGACAGTTTCCATCCATCAGAAACTGTTTACAGAAAAATTGCCACGATCATGCTTGATTATGCTGTCCCTACTCTGTCCTAGAATTGTATTCCATCTTGAACTGTTTAATACTTTAATTAAGTTGGTCGCAGCGAGTAATATAGAGCTTAAAATTAGTATACATAAATATCGATTATTTCTCGCGTCAATCATGGAAATTTTCCATTGCCCTGTAACTGTTTTAAGGAGAGCGTGATTACTAATAAAAAAGGGGGACATAGATTAACAAGCAATATTAAGTTTGATACTAAATGAGCCCTTCAATTTGAAAACCACCAACCTAAATTCTTGAAATTACCGATCGATTATGAAATAAATTCATTCTTCGAAACTATTATATAACGTTAGCAGATTAAAATGGCGCTTCAGCTACCGGTTTATACGTTTCCTGGGATGGGAAATCGGACTCAATGCGCATAGAGAGCCGAATTCTACGATTCCAGAACCGTAACAACCCTTTGAAGCCTTTCAAAACCTGATTCACACTACTGGAAAATCCCTTAACTATCACCGAAATTTTGGTGAAAATTTTGAGTGTAAAATTTAACACCATTTTTTTACCAAAAAGCCACGGAAAATTTTATTGTCATACTTTTTCAAACTTGCCACTGAATTGACTCAGAAAATTTGGTTATCAATTTATTTTGTCACCGAATTGACACCATTATTTGGTGTTAAAATTCACCGACACCAAGTATGCCAACATCTAAAATCAACTATCTTTTCCATGATATGTTAACTATGTGTTAAAGAAGTGCCAAAATCTTTCATTCTAAATGTAGATCCCTTGACATATTTAATTAACTCACGAACATTTTTAATAACTCTTTCCATGTGCACCGATACAGCTTGAACAATTAAATTATGAATATGAGCCAAACACCTAATATGGAAAATATTGCATCTAATGGTAAACTTCACATTAAAAAGAAAACTATCTTTAAGAAGTGTTACCATATTATTATTGACAGATGCATTATCCAATGTCAAAGTGAAAAATTTATCTTCAAGTACCTAATCCATTATCAACTCACTTACCAAATTTGCCATTACATAACCCGCATGAGGAGGAAGGATATGACAAAAATTAAGAATTTTCTTGTGTAGCTTGCAATTTGCATCCACGTAATCCACTTTGAAACTCAAATATGACTTAGTTTGCCCATATGTCCAAGTATCACATGTAAAACAAAAACTCTCTATTTCTTTCAACATAATCTTCAAAAAAATTTTCTTCGTGATACAATTTGATGCAATCATTCCTTATGGTGTGTTGAGAGATCTTCTGATGTCTTGCGTTAAAAGTCTTACACAACATGTTGAATAACTTGTTCCCTATTGATCTAAAAGGTCTTTCATTCACTATGATCAAGATGCATAAAATTTTTCTCACCCTTTCCTTATCATACTTATAACACTTGCAAATTTTAAATCCTCATATTGATTAGGCATTTCTTGAACAATTGCAAGTTCTTGTTAACCTTTTGTTTTCTTCTTCTTCGGGCATGCTATCAAATGGCGATTCAATTGTGTAGTACAACTATTTTTAGACTCAAGTATTTTTTCTGCCAATATTTACATTGATTATACTCCTTTTTGTCAATAGTCACAGTCGAAAATTCTTTCCATGCTTTCGATTTTCTTTTTCACTTTTCTCTATTTTCATTGATTTTCTTCTTCTAGAGTTAATTCTTTAGTCTTTTGATCTACTGAGGGCACTTGTAACACATTTTCTATGGGTGTAGCCATTATTAATCTACATAATAAAAATATTTATTTATTTTTTATAGGCCATGCGAGGTATCATAACCACCATGTATTTTATATTTAATTGTCAATGCATTTGCTAGCTGATATGTTCAAATGCCTCACAGAACCCAGTTCCTAGTATTAACGGTATAAAAATATCTTTATAAAAAATACTTTATAAAAAATAGTAGAAAATTATTAAATTAACACCTAACAATAAATGCACCGGTCAACTCACAACCCTTTAGCAAAAAAATGATAAAAGACCCATTAATATTTATTTTATTTTATTTATTACCTAAATCTAATTTTTAACCCATATGCAAAAAATAATAAAAATATTTCATCTTACAGGTTATAAAAAGACCATGATAGAAAATTAAATAAAATAATTATATATTTTTAATTATCATAAAATTTATTTTAATTCATTCATTTATTCTATATATTAATTAATTTTAATGAAATTAATATCAATTATTTTTCTGATGCAACACTTTTATATCATAAATTAAGCAGCTAGCAAGTTTCATGCGTAAAGCATTAAGCAATATTTTTTATAAGGAAATGAAGCTAGAATTTAGGGGCAAATGCTGAACTAAATTATTTGAAGGGCTAAGTGTTGCTTCCTTTTATGTATATGTACAGTAAAATAAAATTCCTAGTCCATCTCCAAGGGCTGTCACAGCAATGCATACGGAGGAAGAAGGCTGTACAGGAGGAAGATTGCACTTTGCAGAACGCGGGGAACTCAGGCCGCTTTGTCCAAGCTAAAGGAGGACAACGATGGACGAGGGGAAGGCGGGTCAGTAGACGACGGGTGCAGTTGGCCACAGTGGCGATGTACACGACAATGGCAACGACTAGAAGCAGCAGTTGCTAACCGGGAGCAAGATTGCACTTCGGGAACGTCGCAGGGTACTCAGCTTGCAGTCCGGGCGGAGGACGGTGATGGATCGGGGAAGGTGGCCAGAGATGAAGGCTCCTGTCGGCCATAGCGGTGGTGGCGGTGGCCAGAAGAAGAAGGCGGCTGAGAGGAAGAGTTGCACTATAGGAACATCAGGGAACTCAAACTGCGATCTGGTAGAGGATGGCAGTGGGTCGAGGAAGGTGGTTCGAGATGAAGGCTTCGGTCGGCCATGGCGGCGGCGGCGACCAGAAGACAAAGGTGATTGGGAGAGGAAGAGCATACACTTGGGGAACGCTGGGAAAGTCGAGCCGCGCTCTGGGCGGAGGAGGACAGTTGTGGGTCGGGGACAGTGGTCGGAGATGAAGGCTCCATTTGATCATAGTGGCAGTGGCAACTAGAAGACGAAGGCAGCTGGGAGAGGAAGAGTTACACTTTGGGAATCTCGGGTAAGTCAAGCCACCGTCCAAGAGGAGGAGGATAGGATGGGTCGGGGATGATCGTCAAAGATGAAGGTTGCCGTCGACCACTACTGGCACCGAAGCGCATGGCGCGACTATAAGAAGAGGTCGGCCGACCCATGATAGAAGATGAAGAGACGCAAGTGCTTAGGTTGGGGAGAAAATGCATGCAAAGAGTAGTTTTATAAATAAAATTTGACTCGCTCCTGACTCAAGTCATTAATAATAAAATAAATCCAAAAAATACTCAATAAAATCTAATAAAATGATATACAATTAAATTAAATTAAGCAAATTTAAATTTCTTGATATTTTTTAAAAAATATAATTTTCTGTGTATTTGTTGGGTATTTATTTTTTGGGTCTGATTTAGGGCTTTCCTTTTTTCATTTAAGTATTTTTCATATCATGTTATAAGCAAACATGTAAGAAAATTTTAATATAAGTGTGCATCCTTTATTAACATTTTTTTTCATAAATTTATGTGATATTTTTTATAGATAACTATTAACTAGATAAACCAATAACGTATGGAAGCACATTTTGGAAAACGTGAAGAAAAGAGACGATTGGAAATTGGAGGCTAGGAAGAATTCGAATAAGTGTATTTAAATGCAAAATTATATCCACCTATCACATTTTTAAATGTATTTTGAGTATGCAAGTAATATTATTTATATCATTATATAATATTATCGTGTTAAGTTTGAGTCGGAGTACGAGTCGACCTACGAGTCGAGTTCGAGTCGACCTACGAGTCGAGTTCGAGTCGACTTACGAGTCGAGTTCGAGTCGACTTACGAGTCGAGTTCGAGTTGAGCTACGAGTCGAGTTCGAGTCAAGCTACGAGTCGAGTTCGAGTTATAACCGAGTCGAGTCGAGTCAAACACTGCCTTGTTCAAACCTCGACTTATAGGATTTGAGTTCGAGCTTGGGCATTTAAATATTGAGTTTTGAGTTGAGCCAAGCCGAGCTGGAGCCAAATACCAAAAGCTCACGAGCTGATTCGTTCAATTAGCAAAATAATCGAAACCCACTGCTAAGTAAAAATACTGATATCTTTATATAATGCATATTTGTAGTGTGTGCTCATCATCATTAATACATCCTAATAAAGAAGACATTACTAAATAAACCTACAAGTAAACATTCAGTACGTAAATCAAGACACAATCAAGGAAATAACTAATAAACAAATAATAAATAAATAAATAAATATATTCATGAATAAATAGATAAATAATAAATATATGAAAATAAATAATGCTCTAACCATAAAATAATAATATCAGTATACTATATAAATACATGGGTAAATACAAGTAATTATCACATATACTCATATTTGTAAACATAAAAATAAATAAATAAATAAATACATAATAATTATATAAATAAATAAACAAACAAAAAAATTAGTTAATTTTAATTAATTATGAATAATAATAATAATAATAATATCATAGTTATCCAACATGGAATACATAATTAAATATAAATAAATAATAACATGCATGCAATGAACAAGTAAATAAATAAATAAATAAACAAATAAAATTTAGTGAACATGAATAGATTAATATTAATAAGTAAATATTTCAATGATAATAATAAATAATCACAAAGCATTCATCATAAGACGAGTATATAAATAAAACAAAACAATAACAAATAAATAAATAAATAAATAAATAAAAACACTTGTAACATCAAAATATGCTAAATAATGTGAATATACATCTAAACTGATGTACGGGTTCTCGAATTACTGAAAACGACTAAAAATGAGTTGAATTGGGTCAACTCACTGAACTGAAACGGGTTGGCTGAGTTAACTCAGTCTGGGTCAAATAAATTAATGGGCTGAGTTGGCTGGACTGGCCTAGACCGATGGACGCAGACATGGACATGGGTAAGCAAGTGGAAACGAACAGGTGAACAGGACTTAGGCTGACGGACGAGAACACGGGCAAACAGGTTTGACTGGGTGGCTGGTGCCCGTCACCGTAAAACACTGATTGTGTAACACCCCAAATCCGGTTCACACTCGTGAACCAAACCGGCATGTTACAGGCCCCGGTTAGGTCGGCTAACCCGAACCTAACTCGTGCGGATCCAATCTCGGCGTCTTAAGATGAAGATACGACTCTGTCATGAATGAATGAATGCACAAAATCCTAACATGGTACTACATGAATGACATGCAAATCAAATTTCACACCATCACAATTACGAGCAAAATCGATGAAAGTTTTGAAGTAAAACTGACAGGGTCTCCCCTAAAAGTGCAATTATGGGCCCACCCTGTCAAAATAATATATATAACAATATATGTCAGCATGCTATTAACAATTTCATTCACACAGAATCTAATCTACTATACATCTCATTCTGAAGCTCGGGTCTCAACCCACTCATACTTTCGCTGCTCAACTCTGATCATATTTTGCATTCTGTTATCTTGTCTTAGCATTTCATTCACATCATATCATCATGCCTCAAACATTTACTCATAGTCATGTTTATAAAATAATAACATAAAACACAATATTAAACATTCAGATCACCCAACATGTGTGTGTGCACAAGACCTCATTGCTCCTCCGTCCAAGCTGGCTCCATCCAACTCGTGATTATTACCTACATATAGTATAAAAACACGTCAGTAACAAGTGTTACTGGTCCGGAAAATAAAATAACTATAACAAACTGGCTATGAGAGCAAACTCTCATATGAAAGAAACACCATATACTTCCTCAAGAACACTCTGAAGGGCACTACTGAGGAGCCACTGGGCTGCAGACCCGGTAGCATCCCGAACTTACTGCTGCTGGTACTGTGCTACTCTCAGCACTTCTTTTTCAGTACTTCTCGTGAAACTTTATCCTAAGCCCTCTCCTTACCTCCATATTTCTCCTGGCCTTGAGCACGAAGGCCGAGTACTCTCAGGCAGTCGCCTTTAGTACCCTTTGAACCACAAGTCCGGACATGCGCTGTACTAAACAGTACCCGTAAACCTCCACGTTCTCCGGGTGTGAGGAACTCAAACGCGGAGTTGTCAGGATCCCTCGGGAATGGAACAGTCCGCTGGCACTAATCCAGAGCCCGCTTTGACTGTCACGGCATCCTCTGCATGGTACGTGCAGTCGATTTCTCCATCTCTCGTCTCACAGAAACACGAAAACTATATATATATAGGCTTGGGTAGGGAGTTATATAATAGGCCCGAAGGCAACTTTTGGTGGATCTTGTTTTCGAAATCAACCTCGAGGGATCTCATCCTCGAGGGGTTATTAATCCGGAAAATGTTCGATTAAATGGCCCGAGTTAAGTGGGATCCGATAAAACGCCACTTAACCCGTCCTGCAGACAATAAATCAAACATACAATAGAAAAGAGTAAAACAGACGAGTCCTAAACGGACCTGGTAGAAGCTCCAAGCGTGTCATCGCGCCTAGGCGGCGAGCTCCTACTCCGTACCTACACATCAAAACTAGATACTAACGCCCGCTAACTAAATGATGGATCAAACTCGTTATGATTAAACACGCTCACAATACAACATCTACCACAACAATCAACAATTATATAACAATAAGTATGAAAGAAATTCTAACTCCTATTCATACCAATCTTATCGTGTTTTTCTAAGTTATGTCGTAATAACTTATCATGCTCTCATTAGATCACTTACTATTTATTCGCAATCACTCAAATCATACAATCATCCCTTCACTCATAATTAGGCATTACTCATGACGGTTAATCAAATCTAGCATACTGTGCTAACATTCATCATGACAACTAGTTAATTCTAGCATGCTATGCTAACAATCATATTCAATTTTAAATAACTCAATCGGAGGTAATTATACCTCACGTCGTCGGCAATCGGCGACGGCTAGGGTTCCGTCGCGCGTCTCGGAGCTCGAATTCGGCGCTCCTCGGCGTCCGACGTTCGATCGAGCTCGACTGGGTGAGCCCCGCGGAAGATCCGGTGAATTCCAGTGAATTCCGAAAATTCCGGTTTTCCGGCACCTGCTGGCGGTTTTCCGGCGGCTTCCGGTGGTTTTCCGGCGACAATCGTCGGCGGCGTCTACTAGTCGGAAAGGGGTCGTGTTGGGTACCCTCGGAACCGGCTCGGCGAGCCCGACTCATCTACGAGGTCGACGCGGCCAACGGAGGTGGCGGCTCGCCGGAAAATGGCTAAAACAGGGCCGGCGGCGATGGGTCGCTAGATCCGGCCGGCCAGGGTGGCGATGGCCTCCGCTCCGGTCGGGGAAGGCCGCTAGGTGGTCGGTGGTGTTGAGGCGACCACTGGATGACGGCTGCGACGGTCGCCGGCGGCGGAATCGGCGACGCGACCAAAGGCAGTCGCGGCGCTAGGCGCGGCGATTCCGGCGTCGCGGCGGTCTGGCAGCGGCCGGGGCTGGTCGGGGTGGCACGGCGACGCCGTGGCGGGGCTAGGCAGGGTCGATCGGCGACCGGGCGGCGGCGGCAACGGCGGCGGCGACGCGCAGTGGCGGCGTCGCGGTAAGGGTCGGGAAAGAAGTATGGGGGAGAAAAAGACTCGATGGCAAACTCGTAAATATTACTTGACTCGTCTCCGACTCGAGTCAAGTATAATAACTAAGTCGTATTAAATCCTAAAAAAATTCATAAAAATTGGGAAAAATCCCGTAAAATCAAACAAATACCAAACGTCGTAATGATATGCTCTAGAACTATCAACCCACCCGAAATGCCCGTAACGCATCCTAACGCAATAAACGGCCTAAAACTAATTCTACGATCCATTATATATAAAAATAATAATAAAAATGACTGGCATACTCTCATATATCTGATAACTCATTCTGTTCTGCTGTGTTCATGACGTTATCATCATATACTTGGGTACGCATGACCCTCATAGCTCATACACGCGACTGGCATCGGCTCGGTACACGTGTCCTGAAACTGACTCAACTCAAAAAAATAACGGTCGACCCGACCGGTTCTAAATATAAAACCCTAACTCGAATCGTGGGTTTTACAGATTGAGGCATGACGGAGGCTTCTACTGTTCGCGATTGACAGAGGGGAGCATGTGGAAGATGTTGGTGGTGACGATTAGTAGAGTCCGGCCGCCAGCTGACTAAAAAACGGACGAAAAGGGGGCAGAATTGCCGTCAAGTGTTGTGGCATCGCCAACGGCGATCGTGGTCGCGACGGTGGTCACAAGTAACCTCAAAATGAACGTCTCAGTGAAGGGAAGTTATCTGGGTGGTCAGATTGGCCAAAGGTGGCTTGCTGGCACTAGAAAATGGCTTGAATAGCAGTGGCAATGATGACAAAAAGTAGGCTGTAAAAACACAGTTTCCAGCGGTGATTGCGGCGGCGCTAGTGGTTGTGAGAGGTATAGATAGATAGTCAGTCGCGAGCCAGTTCATAGGGTGCCGGTCCAGTGGCCGGAGAAGGGTTGGAGACTTGTCGGTGACAAGTTGAAGTGGCGGCGGCACTAGGAGTGGAAACTCTGAAAATCATGGTAAATCTTTGAAAAATCACTTAGTAAAGCTAGGGTTGATGTGGATGGCTCTAAGCTTGCCACATGGCACAATCGGCATGTCCAACAACTTGTAGCCTAGTGGGGCCCACCTATGAGTATATGCAATATATATATATATATATATATATATATATATAAGCTCAAATCAAGATCGTCAAAAGTCAAAATTGACTCGAGGCCTACAAGTGACTGTATAAGCAAAAATTACGGAAAGAAGGTTAAATGACCATTGAAACCCTAAACTTAATCGGGTAAAAATCTACAGCTTAATCAAGCAAGGCCCACAGGGTTACAATCTAGTAGTCCAAAATTCCTAAGATGCATGTAAATGAGATACTTTGAAAATCTCAAGCTGATACTTAACATTGCAATGATGTAGATCTATGCCTAAAACCCTCGCTAACCCATGAAAATTATTTGTATACCTCGTGATACACTAATAACTCATGCTCTATTGTAGCCTAACAGAAACTATCAACTGCATGTTAAGCATACTTAGTCATTATAACATGCTCATATATCCATTTAGGCTCTATACTTATGGTCTAAAAACTGGTTTGGCTTAAGCTCGCTCGAACTGACTCGAGACTAGCCTCACCAGGTAAAATTACAAGAGGGTAAAACCCTAACCCGAAGCTGGGTTTTATAACCCCTCCTCCTTATAAAACTTTTGTCTTCGAAATTTTTCCCATTAACTATGATCAGAAGAATCAACTGAAGATGTCATTTTGCTGGCAAACTGGTGGCTTTCCCTTGAAAGCTAGTTGCACACGACCCAAATTGACCAATCATGAAGTTGGAACTTTGGACAATGACGAAACTCACTCGTTCTTTACTAATATGCTTGGACGGACTATACGTGATTGAATTATCTGGCAAAACAAGCCATACATACTGTAATCATCTAGTTGGACTGACCATATATGCTTAAATCATCTCATTAGACTGGATCCTAGGGTCACTGCAACGTGGGGACTGAAATCTTATGATCTCAGCGGGAAAATCCTAGATTTACCCCTAAGGGTCTACTGGATAGCCAAGTAGATACTCTAAAGTACTCCAGGATACTAGTTTGAGCTACATTAGGAAAAACTATGTCGGTGCGAGGTATGCGGTCTAAGATTTATCTATATCTCCTTGATCCTCATCAATGTGATAGGTCAACTACGTGTACCCTCAGGGCACTATGCTTCAAGTCTTATCATTTTAGCATATGGTGGACTCTAGTACTAAATAAGAGTATATGCTAATGGGTTGTATGGTTTACTATCGTTAGTCAAAATCAAACACTTAGGTGCCCCCTATAATAGAGCTAACTCAGTCCCGAATTAAATATCTTATTATGTTCCATAATAAAACAAAGGCAGATACTATGACTCTACTGCATGTTATGGCTTATAAAGCTATAAGCTAATAAAACTCTAACTCGAAGTTGGGTTTTACATGGTCACAGAATCCTAGATCTAAGTTAGTGTAGGCTTGCGACCGGAGTTTGGCTAGGTTGACGACACGGGGCAACCTTTTTTAATTTTTTTTTGAAAAAAATATTTCTAAAGGTAACTCTATCATTATAATAAAATTCTTTTTTTAGTAATTAGGCATAATTTTTTTATCATCTGACAATATAAAATTTTTTTGGTAAAAGCCTTTTTAAAAAAAGGTATTTATAATATTATTGCACTGGAAAACTTTAAAGATCAAATAAGTTGCACATCCGATCAATTATATTTAAATTTTCAAAGAGTTTGTGTAAGATTTTTTATTTCCTGGTGTGGCATGACCAATAAACAAACCTTTTGAAATCTAGCATATATATATATATATATAATATCTTTAATACCTGATATCCTAATTTTATATGTAGGAGGGAAACAGCGGGAAGAAGTGAGTGGGAGGTAACCCAAGAGGGGTTGGTTGGGTGGAGAAACTTATGCACATCAACGCCCTGCGGCGGACATTTCCAAGTTCCCACACGCTCACTTGTCTACATCTTCTTCCCCATCCCATCTCCTAAGATCTTGTCCCCAATTTTGTAAGCCATGGAAGCCGGCGCCGCCCTCCGCTCCCTCCACTGTAAGGCGCCTTCATCTCTGTCTATCCCTTTATTTTTCTTATTTCTTTTTGCCTTTTGTTTCTTTCTTAGATTGGTTGTTTGGTGAATTGAGAATGGTCTTGTTGGTTGATTCATGTTAAGTTTTGGTTGGCCTTGGTATGGATTATGATTGGGGGATTTTGGAAATGTGGGCGTGTCGAGTAGCTTGGTGGTTGATGTTAATATGCTTCCTGTGGTTATCCATTAGTGGGGCAACTACAAGCCAGTGGGATCATTGGACCTGGAATGTCTCATTGACCTGTGGCCTATGAGGTTTCTTTGGGGGTTAAGTACATTAATTTTGGTTTGAGCTTGTTTTTTGAAACTAGTTGTTTGTGGTTTAGTACAATAATTTTCTCTGTTCACGCTGATATAAAAAAAATTATTTATTTATTATTATTATTATTTGTGGGAAGGAGGGGAGGGGGAATTCTCTTCCAAATAGATATGATATATATATATATATATATATATAAAAGTGATAATTTTGGTGAATGAATCAAATTGCCTTTGGATCGATCCCAAGCAACTAGATGACCGAATGCCTAGCGAATTAGGGCTACATTGGGGTTGCTAGTCTCAATTTAGGGTTTTATCTGCTGCTGTTTGGGGCATGGCTCCTTAAAATTGAGGTGAGAAGAAATTAAGACTGGAATAGTGATCTTTGTTAATTTTGATCTAGAGATACATGGCAGTCATATATAGTAGTTTATATCTCCTGGCAACTTTCTGGAAATCTTTTCCCTGGTCAAGAGCCCAAATTCACCCACCTGTTAGAGATCTGAGATGGGTATTTATGTCATTTTATTTGTCACAGTTTAAAATTTAGCTACATGGAAGAATTTAGGCTCCAGAACAGATAAAAAGTTTCCTACTCGGTTGACCAGGATATGCAAACTCCATGTATAGACACATAATCAGCATTATTAATTGAGTCGATTACTTCATAATCATAGTAAACTCACAATCCATAAGAAAGAAAGTAACAAAAAAAAATTCCGAAAATTCAGATTAACAAAGCGAGTAAATTGAACTAATGGCACAACAGAATCAATCACTGCCATTTAAACAGTAATTATGGGTTCATGGTCTGACATTACATTGTGCATCTTTTACAACTTTAATGTTTTACTTTTCATCTTGACCCCTTACTAAGACTACTCAAATGTGGATGGGTCATTTTTTTTAAGAAACAATAATATAAATGTTGTTTTTATTTGGAACTTAACTGATCTTGACTTGTCTGCAATGGACCATAAATTTTGAACAAGCTATTATTATCTGCTTCAGGAGTTCTCTAAATTATATCTAATATGCTGCAGGGACCACCCCACGAGTTGCATGCACCCTTGAGAAGGTTTGCTTGAGTCCGCTGTTCTGTATCACTTCACACAAATCATTGCTTCCACAAGGCCTGTCCGCTGGGCGATGGCGTATCTGCTCACCAATAGAAAGAAAAAGGCCATTATTAACATATGCAAAGGCCTCTGAAGCTAAATCAGCCTTGTTGTCTTGTAAGTTTGTTTGGGATTTTGTTCCAAATCTTGCGATGTTATCTTCAAAATAAGATACCGAATGATAATATGCTCAATCAAACTTTTGAGAATTCTTTAAGAACTTGGAAAGTGGACACTGAAGCTTTCATTCCATGTCCAGCTGATCAATCGGACAACAGCTTACAAGAAGGATCTGCAGAGAATAGACCCCTACCGGGTACCACATTTCCTAATGGATTTGAAGTAAGTGCCGTGTCTGTAACTAATTTATTCCTAGGAATCCACTTAGATATAGGATATCACATGACAGTTGCATTCTCTCTACTGCTTTTGTGAACGTCCTTAAGACGATTATTTGTATCAATGAGATTTCTACTTGTAGCAAATTTTATTGCTTTGAAATTGGGCTGTCACATAGTGGCTTCTCCATATTATAGATAGGTGATATCGGAATAGTGTGCTAAAACCTTTATTTATTTGTTCCTTCTTCTCTCAAGATGAACTTTTTATTATCATGAACTTGCATTTATTCAGCATCTTCTCTCTTTTCAGGCATTAATACTAGAAGTATGTGATGAGACCGAAGTGGCGGAGCTTAAAGTCAAGGTGAGGCATTTTATTTAGTAGTCTTTTCCAATGGCCATTCTTTTCTTCCTACATGAGAACTTACTGACAGCATGTTTTATTTGATCTATAATTTAACCCGAGAGTCTTAAAACACTGATGCAATCCTAGAAGAGTGTCCTTTAGTGTCCAGTCTCTTTGTTGATGCAGTATTCTTCCTTTCTTATTCCACCCTATCCCCAAAAGAGGTTGGGGACATGGAACTTATTCTAGAATCCATGTGATTAGAAATGAGAACGTTTTGATGACCGGATGCCCTTATTTGTTTTCCCTAGGCTTGCAATTGGCAATGCTCAAGCATTAGTGGAAACATGAAAATTAACTTATGTTTGTTTGGAATCATGTACGATTTTACTATCCTGTTTCTATCTTCAAAATGTCCCATATTAATTTTAAACGTTAGAGAGGTGTCTATTGTGTTCTTTTGGGGACTTTTGCTGCTCCATTCAGACATTCAAAAGGTCCTAGAGTAACTTTAGATGTAAGAGTTTTTTCTTGTTTTATCTGGAGATTTGTCCTCTAATTTGTATGGTTGTGTAGCGACTTCTGTACGTAATCTGGATTGCATGGTTTGTACAAGAATCGGAATAGTGTGCAAGAATTTATTAAATACATTTGACAATACTGTCTTGACTTAAACTTGCAGTGAGTTCCGAGAAATACCCCCCTGGTTAGCATCTTTCATGCTATAAATTATGAGGTTTATTGGGGCAATTTTTATAAGGAGTCCTAATTAATCAAACATTTCGTATCACACATGCATTTCTACTCGTCCTCTCATGTTGATTCTATCCACACGTCAGGCTGCCTGAATTAACTTGCTGTGGAAATGATTTGTAATACAATACAGGAATGGTACTTTGTCCTCTATAAAATGAAGAGGATGTTAGAAAAATAGCCTCAAAAGCTTTGATGTCCTCTATCAAGTGAACAGGATGGTGGTAATATAGGCCAAAAGCTTTGTTGTATAATTAATGGCTGCTTAATCCTTCTTGTTTTCCATTGTTTATGGTGGAATTTTTTTTTGGGGGGGGGATGTTACTCAAAAGTAAATTAGTAATGATTGGATTTACAGGTTGGAGGATTTGAAATGCATATGAAACGAAACATTGGAGCCTCAGTTGTTGCAACACCGCCCATTGCATCTCCAACAACCCCTCCACCTGTTCCAAGCAAACCAATGGTGGAATCCGGTGCAGCAGTTCCACCACCAAAGGCAGCACCTACGACTACAAACCCACTTTCAAATGTTTCCCCTCCAAAGCATCAAAGCTTGCATCTTTAGAAAGCTCAGGATCAAATAATTATCTTTTGGTATCATCTCCAACGGTAAAAGAACAATTTCTCAAGCATGCTATTTGTTTACGTTGCTTTTACATAATTCTGAAAGTTGTGACTTCCTAGGTTGGTTCTTTTAGAAGGGGCCGAACTGTTAAAGGCAAAAAGCAACCTCCTATCTGCAAAGCGGTACATATTATTGGGGTTTGATTTTATTATTTCAATTAATGCCAAGAATGTCCACTGCCTCACTTTAAAATTTCCTTTTTAAGGGAGATGTAATTAAAGAAGGGCAGGTTATTGGCTACGTGGACCAGTTTGGTAGCGAGCTTCCAGTGAGGGTAAGTTTCATTCGCTTCTAACTCTTTTTGTTGCTTTTTTATTTAAAAAAGATAATCCTTTGGTGATTTTTGGTGCCATTCATTTCATTTTTGCAGTCAGATGTGGCCGGAGAAGTATTGAAGCTTTTGTACAATGATGGAGGTATTTCATACTTTCACCCATCCTAACTAATTATTTTTGGTGGAACTTTATTAGTGGTCATGTTATCATATAATGTGGATGAAGAAAATAACGACTTGATAAAACTATTTTTCCTGCCTGAGATAAAACTGGAAATGACTCAAGCAGAGTTGGTTGCTAGGTCCACATAAGGTAGATATTGAAGCCCATCATTTTTTAACTCTTCCATGAAATTTTGCACTGTTCAAAAGGAGTATGTATACAATCGCAGGAATCCTGTGCACGGTAATATCTTGTGGTGATCTGCACGGTATAGTTTCCATGGATACGACCTCATTTAGGCTCTACTTGCATATGTTGTATGAGATGTCTGATCAGTGGCATAATTTTATTTAACTGACTGAAGTATCTGCTAAAAACCTTGTCCTGTTTATTACCTGTCTTTATCCAAAGATCTTTTCCAGTTTTCTTTAGCTTCTAAAGAGCGAACCCTCTGTATTTTTCATATATTTCAGTTCTGTATCTTGAAGCTTTCCTTTTTGCTGTATTTGTTTTCCTAATCATTTAGCAACTAGTTATCCTCAATGGAAAACTCTCCAATTAACTTCTCATTTATGATAAACTGCTTGTCATCTAGTCCCTCTTTTTAAAATGATTTTGGTGGGACGAAGGGGATAAAAATAGGATTGCCCATAGTAAGGGATGATTAATTTTGAGATCCTTAGAGAATGTTTATGCGGGCCATGTTCTGAATCTTGGCATCACTTAGGAATCTTGGCATCACTTAGGTGTCTTGGACCGAAAAACGATCAAATCAAAGGAGGGTCTGTGAACTTTCATCCAAGCCTTAAATCGAGGTTTCCTTTACACGAATTGAGCACGTCACTTTTATCCAGACTGCATTCCTTAGGATTAACACCATATGCCCTTAAGGACATGCTCTTTTTTCTCTTCAAGAGGGTCACCTTAGCTATAGGATGGTCTATCCATGGGAACAGTTGGTTCCAAGTTTCAAGCACATCGATTGTATTTTTTATTGTATGGGTGTTACAAGATTTTTATCCCGGGTGTTAGGGATTAATTATAAATTTTAAATTCACTTTTTGCTACCTATGCAGAGGCGGTTGGATATGGGGATCCACTCGTTGCTGTCTTGCCTTCATTCCACGGAATTAATAAGTGATGTCTGAGCATTGTAATGCTATTCATTTTTCAATCGGTTCTCCAGCGACTCTGAATTCATTTTTTCTCATATTTATATGTTAAATAGATAAGCATTCACAGATATTTTTATTGATGTCTAAGATGCTTGTGGGAATAAGACAAGCAAGCAGACAATGCTGTTCTCTAAGGTTTTTTGTTTTTTTGGCTGCTGTATTGTGCCCAGCGTTTGGAGTTTGGACGACATTTTTCTTTTTTCCGGATCTGTGAATGCATGATTCTGATGAAAAGTTTTGCTTAACACTTAACTGAGCTTCACACTAATCTTGATCATGTCCTCGTCAATTAACTCCAATATACGCTGCATCCATGCTTTGGTGGCTGCAAAATTTATTATACTAGTCTTTGAACTCTTAAAACATTAATCTCGATGAAATGTCATTTTCTAGTACATGCCCTAGGCAATCACGGACTCTTACTAGTCTGAGCAGAGTTGCGTTGAACAGGTTACAAGCAGAGTAAAGGCTCTGAAACCGGTACGGATGGCCTGAACAGAGTTGTGTTGAACAGGTTACAAGCAGAGTAAAGGCTTCGAAACCGGTACGGATGGCCGAAGACATGGTGAACAAGGAATTAAGAAGGAGCATGGCTTCTGCCATTCCTGTTTTGTTCTTCATTATCGACAGCAAGCATGGCCTTCGCCACTGCTATTGTACGGGAGCTCCTTCCCATTTCCGCAAGAAATGAGAAAAGTAAGAGATAGACACCATACACTGTGTCTTCTATTATAAGCCTAATATAAGCTTTAGCCCAGTAATTTATGCTAGCTTGGCCAGTATGCGGTGCCCATCTCCACGATGGGAGCATATTTTATGAGCCCTTTTCAAGCCCTCTTTGAGCCCCCCAAATCCCAATAATAGATGGCCATCTTTATATTTTAGAAGTAATAAGAAAGAGGTGAGAGAATTCAAAGAAATCAATCCTCTCATCTCAAGGGGCTCATAAGAAAGTTTTCCATCCTTGATATAAGCTAAAAAGCCATCACATAGAAGTAGAAATAAAAACCTACCCAATGACCAATGCCATACCACATCAACTTCTTCCTAAAATATTTTTGCAGGTGGGACATATCTTTAACAGTGGGTTACTCATCAATCTTCTGGAAAAAAGAGAAGAAGACAACAGTTTGGATAAAAACTCACCCTTTTGAAAACCAAAGCACCAGAGAACCCGTGATCTTCATCAATATCAAATTGCCCCGCAGACATGCCCATCGTTATTTGCTCTTTTTACGCTGGTTCCTCGCCATTATTCTTTGTGCCACCCTAAGACATCAAACATATACACATACCCGTCATTATCTGCATCTGCTTTGCACCGCAAGAATCTATAAACACATGATCTCCGAAGTTCGAACAGTGCACAACCCATTTGGCCATTTCAATTCTAAGGCATGTATCCGTCCGTCAAAACACATAATATAAATAGGATGTTTTATTTGTATACTTGGAAGCAGCGTAACAAAACCAGTAATCCGAAAGCTAAAAGTTGGTGCCATATTGACACATATATCATGAGGGGTTAATTGAGGTCATGCGCACAAAATATCTATAAGCTGCAACTTTTCGCCGGCGAGAGCGGGTGTTATCAATGGAGAGCACCATTTTTCCAGCCTCCCTCGCCGTGAAGGAGTTGTAAAAGGGCCTTCATTTGGAGCAATGTGGCGAGTCTTGTCAATTGCAACACTGTAGCTTCCTTGTGCACTGGGATTGAACTCCGCGCTGTAATCCAAATCCCAGCCACTCACCACCATTTCCCCAAGAGATTGTAGCTCCGCCCTGATCACAAAATCGTCCATCCAGACAGTAAGATATGACAAAAGAAATATTCAGAAAGTGTCCAATGTAAAAGATCGGCATATACATGATGAACAGTGCAAAAAATACCTCAATTCCCTCTATCTCAAGATTGACCTTCTCACCACCCTTGACAGTGAACTCTGAAGCTGGCTTGGGAGGGCCATTCTGCAGATCTTCCGTTCGGCTAAGTCCCCGTATTGAACTGGAACATTCTCAGGGCTTACGAATCTGAATATAATGTTAAAAAGCAACATGATCCCCGTAAGAACACACCAACTCAATCAAGTAAAACTACGTTGAGGTCATAGCTCAAATAATAAGTGGGAAAAAAACAAAAAAAAGACAAAGAAACAAACTTGTATAGAGTTTCGGGAATATTGCCCGCTCTGGCTATAACAAACTTGCTCTTGGTCCTCTGTGTAAGAAAAGGGCTGAACATTGAATAGAGCATGCTAAAGTACCACGGCACATTGATGAATACCTACACATTGCATAAACCATTCCAAATCAAATAATCAACAACAATGCAATGATTTACGCAAATCATGTAGATTTAGAACAGGCAATCTTCAGCTAAAAAGTAAATGAAAAACCAACCTTTCTAGCAACCATCTCTGGGTAATTATCCTGGAATAGAGACAGAATGGGATTAGAGAACACCCTCAGCTCCCTCTTGGGAATGTCCTTCAAATCAGTCACCTGGATGATAGAATTAACCCCACCAGGTTTGAAATGCAAGAGGTTAATCCCCTTCTCCAGCACTTGAACTCTCCACCTCAAGAACTTCTTGAGCCTCTCTTCATCGCCGAACACCTTCTCATACATCTGCTTCTCCTTGAACACACCATAAGCATTATAGCAAACCGGGTGGCCATCCCTGTCATAACCATGCATGTAAGCCACCACCCCTTCAAACTCCTCGAACCCCAAATCCTCCTCCATGATCCCACCTGCTCTGAATTCCTCCCTCCACTTGAGGCACTTTTGGAGCATGGAGAAGGAGTCGGAGACCTTGAAGTCCCGGGCACGGAGGAACTTGAGGAGGATGACGTCGGTTCTGTCGTCTCCACCGACGAGGGGGATCCCCCAGATGGTGTCTGAGGGAAGGGGAGCAGAGGAGATGAGGTGCTTGAGCTCGTCAAGGGCCTTGCTCTCGGAAGGCTTCAACTGGGAAACCATGTAGGAGTCCTCCTTGAAGGACGAGGAGTGGAGGGTGGCCACCTCCATCAGAGAAGACACGAAGCTCTTCTTGCTCGGTTTGGAGGACTCCATAGAAGGAGTAGGCGATGGGGTTGGGAGTGGCAAAGGAACCGAACCTTCCATTGCACAAACTATAAGAAACCCAGATAGCAACTCCTTGCTAAAAGCTTCAAAACCAAAGTAGAAAGATAAGTCTCCCTTAGTCTCTATTAATGGAGATATATTAGCAGCACATGAGATCACACCTTACCAGAAACTGCTTGTTCTAATCTTCATAAAAACATCAGAAAACAAGGAATGCATGCATATGGGAAGGAAGTGGTATGAACTAGCCATGTAAAGATATAAAAACACATATGGAGAGCATACAATATTAATACCAACCAAACTTCAAAGAGTTCTTTGAACTCTTCACTTATGACCTTCAAGCATCTACCATCAAAGCTCGTCCTCCTCTGCCTTCCACTGAGTTTTGAAGGTGGGGGTGGTTGCTGGGGAGGCCCAGAACGACTGGCTTTTATGGGAAGAAGGGGAGGAGGTTGAAGACGGAGGTGAAAGAGGGTGTTTAGTAAAACGGCAATATTTTGAGGGGGTTGGAGCATAAATATACAAATTGTAAGGAGCTCCCTTGATTTCTACCCGCGAAGCCACTTCGAATTCGAATCTCGGAGGGGCTCCCCCGCGGCTCGGCTCACGGGGTTTCGACCCGCTGCGGTGCGTCCTAGTTGGGCCGGTTTGGTTGTGTTGTTTTTCGGCCAGATATAATAATTCGGTCCGGTTCGTTTGGGTAAAAAAAATCAACTATATATAGTTTGGTTGTAGGGTTTTTTAGTCACAATACTTTTTCCCCAAGTTTCAGAGCAGAGCAAATGAATGGAATAGAGATGTCTATTGATCAATAGCAAGCCAAATAAGTGTTAGAATAAAAAATTTATAAAAGGAGAGACAACGGGGAGAAAGAATTAAACTTTTCATTGAGACATGATATAAATGATGTCTTACAATTCTATTCATAAAGACCAAAAGAAAATGCAAAGAGATTTTGAGAAATTAAAAAGAATTAAAGGATGATACATTATTTAGGAGACAAAATTCACCCAATTTGAGTTTAACAATTCCAACATCGTTCGTTAAACTCAAATAAGGAAAATCACACATGCTTAATAATTGTTTCAGCTTGAGGAAACTCTTGGGATTCAAATTCTTCATAAAAATATATGTAATTTGAACTTTAATTTTGCAATATTCTAACTTAATTTCTTTCTTCTTTACCAGATCTCTAATGAAATAATATTTTATCTCATTGTGTTCACTCCTCTTGTGCAAAACTGCATTCTTAGGAAACAAAATAGTTGAACTATTATCGCATGAAATTGTAGTAGGCCCATGTTGAAGATATTTTATTTTCCCAAGCAATCTTCGCAACTAAATGACTTGACTTACACAAGATGTAGCAGCAATATATTTAGCTGCAGCAGCATTAGAAAAATGCAATCACTTCTTGCTCTCCGAAAGCCATCTAAATGCAAATTTTTAAAATAAAAAACATTTCCAGAAGTACTCTTTCTCTCATCAACATCCCCACCTCAATCACTATTTGAGTAGCCAACCAAAGTAGCATCGGTAAAAAATGAATAAAAATAATATGAGATAATGTACCCCAAATGTATCTCAAAATTCTTTTCTCAACTTGAAGATGATTTTGAGTCTGTCTCTATATATCGGCTAAGAAAACATTCCATACAAAATATTCAGCCTTGTAGCTGTTAAATAATGAAAACTACCAATCAAACTTTTAAAAGAAATAGAAACTATCAAATTTTCATATTTCCTCTTTCTTAACTTTAAACCTGTCAAAATGGAAGCAGTGGCTGAATTGGACTTGAACATACTTTTGACAAACAAAAATTTCATCTTCACATTCTTTCAAATCAATACTAAGATATTATGACATAAAACTCGTATCAACCGTCTCAAATTTAGTAATCATGGCATGTTTAAAGTCATCAACTATCTTTTAATTATTTCCAATAAAAATCAAATCATCCACATAAAGAGAAATAAAGAGTATAGTACCATTAATATTGTTTTCTTATATATAAAGGGCATGCTCATTAGAACACTTATAAAAATCGTATAAAGAGAAATATGAGTCAACATGAGTATACCTAGCTCTTGAAGCTTGCTTTAACTCATAAAGAGCTTTGTGAAGTACGTATAGTTTCTTCTCATTACCTTTTTAACATAACTAAGAGGTTGTTCCATATACACCTCTCCTTCAAGGACCTCATTCAAAAAGTTAATTTCATATCTATTTGATAAATTTTCCACTTATTATGAGCGGTCAATGTAATCAACAATCTCACAAATTTAAATCTTGCAACTGGGGCAAATACTTCGTGATAAACAACACCGGCCTATTGTCGACAGCCTTTCACAACTAATCTAGCCTTATGAAAGATTCAAATCTTGCAACTCGGGAAATACTTCGTGATAATCAATATAGGTATGTTGTTGATAACCCTTCAAAACCAATCTAGCCTTGTGTTTATCAAGGCTTCCATAAGCCTTATACTTTGTTTTGTAAACTCACTTCACTCCAATAGCCTTGTGTAAAACCCAGCTTTATGTTAGGATTTTCCCGCTTGTAATTTTACCTGATTCGGGCCAGTATCTAGTCGGCTCGAACGAGCTCAAACAAGATCAATTTTAGATTATGAGTATGGAGCCCAGATGGTCGTACAAGCATGTATGGTAGCTAACTATGCCCGACATATAGATGATAGATTCAGTTAGACTACAGTAAAACGTGAGTTACCAATGTATACATGAGGAATATAGATAATTTTTATGGGTTAGCCATGGTTGTAGGCCTAGATTTAGGTTGTTGCAATGTTTAGTATTCGTTTAGGATTTTCAAGGTATTTCATTTAGATGTGTTTTAGGGATTTCAAACTATCAGATTGTCCTTGTGGGCCCAGTTTGATTCGAGTCATTGATTTTCACCTGATTGAGTTCAGGGTTTGAGGCACATTTAGCCTTCTTGCTTTGATTTCAGCTTTTATAGTCACTTTTAAGACTCGAGTCAATTTTGACTTTGGACAGTCTCGATCTGAGCTTTCCGGCCATATATATATATATATATATATATATATATATATATATATATATATATATATATATATATATATATATATATTGCATATACCCATAAGTAGGCCCCACTATACCCAAACATATATATATATATATATATATATATATATATATATATTGCATTTATGTCAGCCGTAACTTTCTCCCATCAATTTCCAAAGATTTTCTCACATTTTAGATGATTCTCACCTTAGCGTCGTTGCCACTTCGTCTCGGTGTCGGCGAATCTCCGGCTTGCCCACGGTCGCCAGACTGGCACCACCATAACCACCTCGCAGTCGGGTATCGATACATACCCCTCACCACCACTGGCGCCGCCATAGTAGCAGCCAATGACAACGCTTTTAAACCCAATTTTGCCACTACCGCCGCCTTTTTGGGCTGTTTTCCAACGCCAGTAAGCCACCTCTAACCAATCTAACCACCCTGATAGATTACCTTCATCGAAATCTTCATTTTAAAACCACCCATGACCACCACCATGACCGTGATCGTCGTCACCCTGATGGTGATTTCACTCCCTTTCCGGTTGTTTTTTGGCCAGTAGCTAGCTGGGCACCACCATCAATCCTTGTCACCTTGACCACTACAGTGGCCGCGCCGCCATTGGTGTTTTCCTGCAACGGGCGCCTCCCGCCCCGTTGAACCCGTATACTTGCGTTCATGTCTGCCAGCCCGTGTTCACGTCTGCTGCCTAGAAATCTCATGGTCATGCCCGAACCCATGTTTGTGTCCAACTACCCGGCCCAACGTTATTGCTTGACTCGGCTGAGTCGACTTGGCTCGACTCCGTCAACTCGTCCGAGTTGACTTTGTTTGGTTCGATTCAACTCATTTTCAGCCGTCTTCGTTAATTTGAGAACCGCTACATTAGTTTAAATCCATATTCACCTTATTTAACATATTTTGATGATATGAGTGTTTTATTTATTTATATATTTATCCATTATTATTTATTTATTTTTATTTATATGTTTATCGTATTTGATGAATGCTTACTTGATCATTTATTATTATTATTATTATATTTACTTATTAATATTAGTCTTATTTATGTTTACTAAATTGTTTATATTTATCTATTTATTTATTTATCTATTTGTTCATTGCATGCATGTTATTATTTATTTGTATTTAATTACAAATTTTGTTATGTTTAATTATTGGTTATTATTATTCATGATTAATTAATATTATTTATTTATTTATTTATCGAATGATTATATATTTATTATTTAATTATTTATATACTTACTAACATGAGTATATATGATTTTTAAACTTGCGTTTAGCCATGTATTTATATAGCATATGATATTATTATTTTATAATTAGAGTATTATTATTTTCATTATTTTTATGTATTTATTATTTATTTATTTATTCATGAGTGTGTTTATTTATTTATTACTTATTTATTTATTAATTATTTTCTTTATTATATTTTGATTTGTGTGTTGGATGTTTAATTGTATGTTTATGTAGCATTCTTTTTTATTAAGCTGTCTTGATGATGCGAGCACATATTATGAGCATGAATCATATAGAGATATCGGTATTTTACTTAGTAATGGGCTTTGATGCAGGTTTCGAAGTCCAAGCTCATCGTAGAGGAGACATCACGCTTAGAGCTTGGACCACATGTCTGTTAGGACTTTTCTCATTTTTTATCGCTATATTCTACTGTTAATTTGATTTCTAGATCGCATGACGTGTTAAGTAGTTATTTTATCGGACCTCACTTAACACATGTCATTTAGACATATTTTACTTCTTTGATTAATGACCCTCGAGGATGAGACCCCTCGTGTTTGATTTCAAAAACAAGATCCATCACAAGTTGCCTTCGTACCTATTATATAAATCCTTTCCCAAACCTATATATGAATTTCTTGAGTTTTTGGTGAGATGCGAGACAGTGAAAAACTGACAACCGCACTTTGAGATAGAGCGTGTATTAGTCAAAGTTAGTTCTAGATTTGGTGAACGTCCATTCCATCCCCGAGGGATCGTGCCAACTCTACCTATAAGTTCCTCAAACCTGGAGAAATGTGGAGGATTACGGGTATTGCAATATAACACATGTCTAAACTTGTGGTTTCAAAGGATACTAAAGGCTTATGCATGAGAGTACTCAGCTTCTGTGCTCAGGGCCAAGAGTAACATAGAAGATGTAGAGGGCTTAAGATAAAGGCAAAGAAATTGATATTCCCGTACAAGGGGTAGTTTCTAAAGTTGATCTGGCATGAGATGAGTAAGAAGGGAGACACTGTCGCACAAGGTCAACACTCCTAATTATCGTCCTTATGAGAGATTCTATGAAGGAGTATATACATATTTTAATTTAATAGAAGCGTCAGCCTTCATGTACCAGTTTGACTATTAATTATTTCTAAACAAATAACACTTGGTATTTTTCCTATTATATATATAGGTTTATTGATTCTGAGTCTGTTTTGATAGGAGGACAGATAAACACTACATAAACTTGAGTTTAACGCAGTTATTTCTTTTTATTCTTTTATTTATATTTAATATATTTTTTACACATATTTAGTAATGTCTTTTATTCTCTTGACGCCAAGAAGATTACTTCAATTTATATTATTGATCGAGTCTTATAGACTAGCTACTTTAGACATGACTCGCCTCGATCGCGACATTTTCAATCCGGTTCTTAAGTGAACCAAAATTAGGGTGTCACACCTTCTATCCTTTTGGTGAAGACATCAATTGCCAAGTCTTGTTCTTTTCAATGACATTGATTTATTCATCCATTATTTTCACCCATGTTTCATCTTTTATAGTTTCTTCAAACTTAAGAGGATCACAATTTGCAAAATATGCATAATGTATTAAATTTCCATCATCATCAACATCATTATTATTGGCAATTTCACAATCTTGACGATGGGGCAGAAGAGTGGATTGTCAAGGAGGGTTCCATCTAGGAGATGGCAGCAATGGCTCAATGAAAGATAAAGTAGATGCTCCATAAATTCGTGATGTAGATGCACTATCAGTATAAGTAACAAGATCATTAGCAGTCAATATATCATCCAAGTAAATTGGAATTATATTTTTCCTATTTCGTATATAATCTAATCTCAAACACTAGCCTCATCAAATTTAACATCTCTACTGACAAAATACTTATTTAAAATAGGACAATACAATTTATATGGATTTTACCACTCACAATAACCAATAGAAACACACTTTATAGTTTTGTCATCCAACTTCACCCCGTGTGCACTAAGAATATGAACATAAGCAATAAACCCAAAAACACGAAGATGAGAAACAATCGATTTTCTCCAACTCCATGCATGATGAGTGGTCTTTGAATATACATTCTTTGTAGGATACCTGTTTCAAAATATGAACTACACATGCAACAGCTTCGGCCCAAAAAATTTTAGCAGACCTTTCTCATTTAGCATACTTCTTACTATTTTCACAATTGTTTAATCTTTCCTTTCAGCTACACCATTCTGTTGTGGAGTGTAGCTCACAGTAACTTGATGCTTTATCCCATGATATTTGCAAATATTGTCACGTTGCCTTGATGTATACTCACCACCACGATTTGTTCTCAACACATTCAAGTAGAAATCACTTTCATTTTCAACAAAACTTTGAACTCCTTAAATACATTTAAACCATCAAATTTTTCCTTCAAAAATACGCTTAAGTCTTTCTACTAAATAATCCATAAAAGTAATCAAATACTTATTATTACCCATTGATTTGCGACTCATTTCAAACAAATCGAAGTAAATAAGTCATAAAGGTTTCAAAGCTCAAATGATTTACCAACGGAAATGGATCTCTATGTTGTTTGTCATAATTACAACCTTCACAAATCTAACTTGGATGTGATATAGTAGGCAAATCTCTCATCATATGCTTAACAAAAGTTCTTTCAAACAAACAAAACTCAAATGTCTAGAACGAAGATGCTATACCTATGAAGAAACGTGCACAATAATATGAAAATATGACAAAACATTATGCTGAATTTCAAGAAAAAACATCCTATTTGTAGTCATAGGAACTACAATAAATAATATGACTTCTATCTTTCAAATAATACATTTATTTTTCAATATGTAATATATGGCTCTTTTCTTAAAGGTTTCCAACACTCGACAAATTGCACGTCAAACTAGAAACATAAAAACATTACTAATTGTATGATGATCACCATTCTTTGCCTTAATCAAAATTTGACCTTTTCCTTTTACAACAATTTTTCTATCATCATTAAATTTATCCATAGAAAAAACATTTTCATCCAAGTCAATAAACATTTTTTACCACACATATGATTACTACACTCGGTATTAATATACCAAACATCTGGGAAGGACATTACAAGTAAGAAAAATAGGAGCAGTTTGTTTAGTCACATCAATATAACTGGCACCATCTTTTTTCATCCTCTTATTTTTTCCAACATGTAGATTAATAATATTCATATTTACCACAAGAATGACATAATTTGAGATTATTCATACCTTGCAATATTAGAAATACCTCTTCCTTAGTCTCTCCCTTGACCTCTACTTTGGCTTCTACCTCGGTCTCTTCCTTGATCTCCTCTACTTCTTCGATGATGAGTAGATGAATTGTCTACTCTTCATTGGTGGGTAATCTATCATGATAATAATTACTACCTCTTCCTTAACCTCTAGCACCTCTTCCTCTCCCAAAATTGCTAGAAATATTTACTTGAGTATGAAAAACTTGCTCAAGTGTTGCAAATCACTCCCCTTGTTTCATTCGGTGCTCATGAGATTGTAAAGAAACTACAAGTTCTTCAATGACCATAGTAGACAAATCATTACTTTCTTCAATGATACATACAATATATTCAAATTTAGATGGACAAGATCTTAAAATATTTTCCGTAACTCTACATCTGAAATATTTTTTCCATTAGATTTAAGAGAATTAATGACAACCATCATCCAATTGTTATATTCATCAACACTTTGCACATTATTCATTTTCAATGCTTTAAATAAAAAAATGTACTGTAAAAGGAGACATAAATAAAAAAATTATAAAAGGAGAGATAATGTGGAGAAAAAAGTATAACTTTTTATTGAGTCATAATACAAATAATATCTTACAACTCTATCTATAAAGACCCAAAAAAAGGAAAGATATGTTGAGAGAGAAAAAATTTGAAGGATACAATATTTCAGAGACAAAATTCACTTAATTTGAGTTCAATATTTACGACAATAAGATCTTTATTTATGGAACAGCTAGCGTTAGTAACATACATCAATCATAACATTTACATGTATTTTTTTTCTAAAACATATCTGGCCTACCAATATCTTAGCCTCATCCTTTATATGTGCTCCTACGGTGCAACAACTATTGAAATGCATTATTTGACAAATATATTATCCACTTCAATGGTAACTCGCGTCGATGTGAATTGCCCTCTAAACATAATTATCGAGCGAAAGTTTTGCCATTTTGATGCACCTGAGCAAAATCAATGAATAAAAACTTATATTATTTTTTATTTTTACTCTTTTCTTTTATAAAAGAATGCAATTGGGAGCAGGACATCGTCATAGAATAATGATTAATTGGCCGGCGGTGGCGTGGAAAGTTGCGAGGATTGAGGTCGTAAGACAGACGAAGAGTTACGCCTACACTGCGCTCGCGCCGATCCCATTTGTCAAGTGTGGGTGCCAACATTTTCGCGTTCACGCCGCTCGAGCTTCCCATCACACTCCCTCTCATGCGTCGGTCAACGTTGATATGAATTCATATGTTACATGGAAGAGGTAGGAGTAAGGCTATAAGATGAACTCAACCTCTTATTTAATCTAAACACATTTTTTAGAACTTAGATGTGTGTTTGGGATTCGACCTCACCGTAATTAAATAGATTGGAATGCTCTCTTTCCATTAACTGCGTTCCACATTCAATGATGACGAAGAACACTCTGTCTTGTACACTAACTAATTGAGTGTGGACGTGATTAATTTGGGCACAGCCAAGCGTAGAGATAAGCAGACTCTCTGGTAAAAAAGGGGTTGCTCATGCGGCACATAATCGTAATTAGCGGCGGGTCGACTCGTCTTTTTATTGAGGCAAAAGTCGCGGGCGTGCGTTAAAAGATGTATAATCAAAAGAGAAATGATGGGCCCAATCTTTTTTAACCTTTTGTTTACCCGGCTTGAACAGAGCTCGGCCTTTTTATTTTGAGGATTCATGAAACCCACCTGGGTCTGCTGCAATGTCTCTCATTAGCGTGTGTCTTACACTCTCTTACTTTTCTTAGTGGAACATATCATTGAACTTCCCCAAGTAAACCATACTCCTTGTTAAGTGAGTTACACAACTCAACCCTCTCCTTGCAGGGCATGTGCTCAACCAATAATTATATGGGGTAGGAGCTGGGGTGACTTTCTTTCTGTTTTGCACATCTTTGGTAGCCTTGTGAAATTTTGGGGTGTTTTAACTTGGGATTTCGCTTGCTTTGGAGAAAACAAAAACAACTTGTCATTCCATTGCTTAACTGGAACTCAGATATTGAGATAAATACTTCAAAAGCGGCTCCAACATCCACGGCTCCAGGAGCAAAATTTGAATTCCAATCACTTATCTAAACCTGATACATGTCTCGTAATTCCCGTATCTTGTGGGCAGAATCCAAATCCCCATATAAAAAAACCTAGCCATGCTTTAACTTTGTATTGTTGGGCGTGTGTGAGTGCTACTGAACAGGTAATCTGCCTTGCACTTGAGGCCCATTTCCTTATCCAAAAATTTGATTAGCTCTTGTAATTGTTGGGTTTAATGGGTTTCCAAACTGAACATGTAATAAGTGTTACGAGCCTCTTTTAATCCAAAAGTAAATTTAAAGAATAAGACTTTTCCATTCCATTAACCTATATACAAGTCACCAGTCACCTCTATACATGACGTAGGATAAACCCAATAATTCTCCCCTCACACATTATCACATATTATGTTACCCGAATCATCTTCCACTCATCACATACAAGACCCATATATTATAATGAAGTTTCAGAAGGCTCCAATTCGGGCTAGCCCACCCGATGCCCAATTTGGCCGCCCATTGGATCCAACATTAATATCATTGATTGAGTTAATTAATTATCCACATTCCAAAGCAAATGTCCACATTTCTAAGTTCTAACTATGTCTCATCCATCCGAGAGCTGTTGAAGCCCATCAATTAGTAGGCCGTAATCAAGAATGTTACTTAATGAGAATTGTTTAGGCCCTGTCTCTGAAAGACGAGCAAGCAAACCCATATCTGATGCGCTGATACGTATTTGTTACCAATTTAACTAATTTGATATGATTTGATAAATTCTATGGCAAAGTTAAAAAGTGCACGTGGATCTGCCTTTTACGCTTAAACGTTAAAAATATGTAAGATTTTGAGACTCACTTTTTAATTGTGAACCTTCTTCGATAAACTGTTGTTATATTCAGAAGATATTATTGGCCACAAGTTAAACTTTCCCCGTAAATTTGTCTCAAATCTGTTTTATTAGTTAGCACCGCATTCTCTTCCTATCTGGAGAGATTTTATTCCTTACATAAGAAGTTCCTTCCTGCATTTAAACCATGAGAGGCAATTGGGTGCGCTTGAAGCTTTAAAGATGACCCAGATCTATTGTTTCTAAAAAAATAAAAATAAAAACCAAACCTCCCTCAACCACACCCGTGGCTGGCGAGCGGTCATATCTAGCCACCCTCGGACCAAATTTAGCAATGGTCGGATCTGGTCAAGTGGCATTATGTGGCAGCAAAAGGACCTAGCTAGCGGTAGCCAAATCTGGCCGCTTAGCAAAAAAAAGGTGCAAACCACAACCAGAACTGGCCGCCGCTGGCCAGGTCCAGTCATAGGTGGCCTTGTCTAGTCACCAAATCCAGCAACGAGGCAACCAGACATTGCCGGTTGAGACCGGATCCGACCGCAGATCTAGCCGCACAACCTTATATGGACGGGAAGCCATATCTGGCCATTGCTAGTGAGGTCCCGCTTGCAGCAAAAAGACCTGGCACGACAGCGTCAGATTTGTTAGCCGCGACTGGCTAGGTCCGGCTACCGTAGGCTAGACGTGGTCATCCCCCGACCCGGCTAGGTTCACCCCACAACAACTGGACCTAGTCGGCTGCGGCTAACAGTTTTTTATTTGGCCACCATCGTGCCAGGTCCATTTGCCGTGCATGGGACTTAGCCAGCGGCAGCCAAATCTGGCCTCTCTGCCACATAAGGTAGCGTGGCTAGATCTGTAGCCACGCAGCCCTATTTGAGCTCAACCGGCCATGTCTGGCTGCCCTGTAGTTGGATTTGGCTAGTGGGAGGTTAGACAAGGCCACTCGCGAACAAATGTGTCGCGGCACGGCCATGCGGCGACCTTCATGTTTAGGTGCCCCTCTAGCTGCCCTACAGTTAGATTTAGCTAGTGGGTGTCCAGACAAGGCCACCCGCGACCCTATGTGGCCGACATGGCCGGCTACCAATGCCATAGGGGATTTTAATTTTAAATTTTTTTAATCAAAAGAAAAAATCTTAGTCATCCTTATAATCAGACGACCAGATTAAAATTAAGGGCAGGAATGCCTTCATGAATTTGGCTAAGAAATATTTAACCTTTATTATACATATAATAACTTTTTTTCATTCCAATTCTGATTTTCTTGAGCATTTTTTTATACTCTCTTCTTATATATCAATTAAATTATATTGGTAAATATATTAATAAATTGTCATTTTGGTCGGATCCGATCCGACGCTAAATCCTCTAAATAAAATTCAATTTTCTCAAATTAAAATGTAAACCAGGTTCTAGTTTTGCAATTTTGAAATTTACTTAAAATATTACGATTAATGTAAAATTTTTAAAAAAAATTTGTTGAAAGTTCCTATCGTTAATATTGGCTGCAACACCTAATAGACAATGTATAAAAATAATTGTTTATTTTTAAAATAGTAAAATTATAAATAAATATTGATTAAATTAATAATTTAGTTAAAAATAATTGAAGTTTATAGTCCATCTTAGCTCTCGAACACTTAAAGTCAACCAACCAACCAACCATGGACCACTGTCTCCGACAACCACATGCACGTCATCATCGTCTTCATCAATTCGTTCCTGATAGATCTGTGGTTGGGATCACCAGAGCTCTCCATGTTTTTGGATTTTAGAAGATTTAAGGCGAAGCCCATGTCACTCCTCACTCACTCACACATGAGATATTGCTTTCTCACTTCTTCTGCCACTCCTCCCCACACCTTGGAAGCTAGAAGCTACATATATAGCCGGCGAGATCAATGGCAGGCGGCAAGCCATCCAACATCTCCGACCTCATCCAAAAAGTTACCTCCTCCTGCATCACTCCCTCCATTGCCGCAACGCTGGCGACACCTCCGACAACGACCTGACTGATCAGGAAGACGACGGCCGTGCCCACAGCATTTGCTACGGGAGCGTGAAGGGGAGGTTGACCCGTTTGACCGAGGAGGAGGAGGAGAAGAGGGACGGGGTGGCGGAGGTGGCCAAGGCGGCGGAGGGGATGATGGCGGAGGTGTTCGAGGCGGTGTCGGCGGTGAAGAGGGCGTACGGGAAGCTGCAGGAGGCGCACTGCCCCTGGGACCAGGAGCGGATGAGGGCGGCGGACGCGGCAGTGGTAGCCGAGCTCCGGCGGCTCGGGAGGTTGAAGGAGCGGTGGTGGTTCCGGAGGGGCCGCGGCTGCGAAGGGGTGGGGAGGGCCATGGCGGCGGCGGTGGAGGAGTTGAAGAGGGAGTTGAGGGCCAAGGAGGCGGAGGTTGAGGGGCTCAAGGAGCGATTGAGGTCGTCGGGCCACCGGGTGGCTCGTCGGAAGGGAAGCCGAGGCAAGTGAATTTATGGTTTTGCCCTATACTCAGTCAAATGTAGGTTTTATGTTCCCTTGGTTGGGGGTAATTATACAAAGATTTGAGGGAGAAAATCGGGAAAAAAGAATATAGCATATCACTCAAGAGAAGTGAACAAGGTTTGTTTGGTAGTGGCATGACATGAATATCTACAGCTGACCCTTAATCTAGCCATCATATATCCTTAGCAAATTTGTAGCCTAAAACTCATCTTTTTCAAGATAAGATAAGGATTATTCAATACAAGTCGAAAAGTTATGCTATTCTTTGCTCACTGCTTGTTCTAACTTCAGGAATGATGTATGGTCTGTTCATTTGCTATTTCTTGCAATAGCTTGTCCCGCAATTTTATTTTACCACGAAATCTGGTCCCTCTGGACTACGAATTTATGTTGTCGGAAATAGTTACTTAACGTGTGAGTGATTAATAACAGATACAATCTGTATCTACGTTATAAGTGTGAACAAAAAATGCAGGATTGAACTCAGTTTTCTAATCCATGCTTGCAGGTATAGACACATCTGCCACCCCAGAGCCTTTCCTGCACACCATGAACCATGTCAAGGAATCCCTCAAGTCCTTCGCTGGGCGCCTCCTCTCCCTAATGCGCTCAGCCAGGTGGGACATTGCTGCGGCCGTCCGCTCCAGCGAGGGCCCTGTTGCCGACGTCTTCGCAGCCGTCGAGCTCGCCCAGACCCATGCTGACTATGCCCTTGAGTCCTACGTCAGCCTCAAGCTCTTTCAAGGCTTTGAGAACGAAAGCTTCTACATTGATGGCAGTCTATCCTCCCTTCTAGATCCGGCCAAGTTCCGGCGAGATTGCTACTCACAATTCCATCACATGAAGCCCATGGAGCCATCTGAGCTTCTTGACCTGCTCCCAACTTGCCCATTTGGAAAATTCTGCTGCAAGAAGTACTTGGCCATCGTGCACCCAAAGATGGAGGAATCTCTGTTCAAGAACTTAGACCAAAGAAAGCAGGTTCTAGTTGGGAACCATCCGGGAACCGATTTCTATGGGATGTTCTTGAAGTTGGCCAAGGCAGTGTGGCTTCTTCATCTGCTGGCCTTCGCTTTGGACCCGGCGCCTAGCCATTTCCAGGCCAACCAAGGTGCAGATTACCGCCCAGACTATATGGAGAGTGTGGTGAAATTTCCTGCTGGACGAGTTCCTGATCGGCAAATTGTGGGTTTTCCAATTACTCCAGGGTTCAAGCTTGGAGATGGATCAATCATCAAAGCTAGAGTGTATCTCATTCCAAGGCAGAATGATTTGTGTACCGGTAGCCGGTAGGCGGTTTCGAATGGCAGAACAGGAAGTATATAGGAAGTAAAAGAGTACCCCTCGATCGGCCATGATATTATTTGTTGTAGGTGTATAAATACGTGATGCACATGACCTACTTAATCAGATTCTCATATGACCACTGAACATTAATTTCCCTTCAACTGTTCACTAGGTATGACCTGAAATAATTTCTCTTCAGAAGCCATTTGACGCTTTGATGGTTCAGCAAATCTCAGATAACTGGAAATAATTGTTTTGTTCGCTTTCTATCCACGATACTCAATTATAAATATCCACGCAAATGTGGTAAAATTGGAGCCACTTCACATGCTTTACAACAAAAATATTCTGACCTTCAAAAAAACAACACAAGCTCCGTGTTTAACAACTATTATCTTCAACTCTACATTATGACAGTAATACCGCCAACACTGCATTGTGCAAGGTCAAATATGACAAAACTTCGGATCATAAACAAGTTTATTTTCTGACAACGCAACCAATACAGAAGCCAAACTGGGCATTTGGAGTCTGCGATCATATATCAAGGAGCAGTCTGCGAGGATCCTCCACAACATCTTTGATGCGCTTCAAGAAGAAGACCGCCTCTCTTCCATCAATGAGCCTATGATCATATGTCAGAGCAATATACATCATTGGCCTTGGAAGAATCTCCTTGCCAACCACGATAGGACGGTTCACTATTGTGTGCATTCCAAGGATGGCTGACTGTATCAATAAAATAGCAACCTTCAAGAAATGTTCAAGAAGTAATGGCTACCAAATAAGAGATGTGACGAAGCCCTACTTGCGGGGGATTAATGATAGGTGTGCTCAACAAGCTTCCATAGACGCCACCATTGGATATTGTGAACGAACCACCAGCCATTTCATCAACTGAGATTGTGCCATCATTAGCCTTTTTTGCAAGTGAATTAATGGTCTTTTCTATATCTGCAAAGTTCATCTTATCTGCATCTCGGATAACGGGGACAACAAGACCCTGAACGATATAAAACTCATCATCGTTATAGCATTGATCATCAGTTTCACACTATCGCTATTCGTTAATACAATATTATGCCTAACACATAATTAAGGTTATCTTAATGAAGTAAAGGGTTGAAAATTTCATACCAAAGAGAAGAGTAATAGATCACCAAGTGATAGCAGTCACTTCAAGAGTGTATTCTACTAATGCAGTCAAATTTAACTTATATTGAAATTTTATTATTTTTAATATTTTCCTTCCCTTGTAATGTATTCTTTATAAATCTTCTTCATGCATTTTTAGTGGTCGTCCTCTTCTTCTTTGTCTTCTTCCACTTTATTCCAAAAAGAGTTTGGTCACATAAATCCTCATGGTTAAAAACGAAAATGATTTGTGACCGAATGCCCTTCCCAATGCCAAATTCCCATTCTAGACACCTACCCCCATCCTCATTCCCATTGGACACCAGAACACCCCCACCACCCACCAACACACACACACACACACACACACACACAATGCTGTTCGTCAGCTACAACTAATAGCCTCCCCATTCCATCCTCTGCACCTCTTCTGTCCTCCCCCACTCAGTCTTTCACTTGTTCCAATTCATTCCGCCTCTTCCTCTTCCACAATCCTCACTTTCTCAGTCAATATTCCAACCTCTCAATTACATTTCACCCAACACTCGGCAACATTGCCAGATTTTATCAGTGATGGCACTTCTCACTCAGATGTCCCATGAGATCAACTAAATCTCAGTGAGATTCTACTCAGATCCCACAGAAAAGCAAACCAATTATCTTTGATTTTGTTGAATTAATATCTGCAACAAAGACAAAGTTGAAGGGAGCATTGGCATAAAAAAATACCTTCGGAGTACCAACTGCGATGCTGATATCAACATATTCTCTGTAAATAACATCATCTCCATCAATGACAGCATTTATAATGGGTTGATGTTGCAGTGCAGTAACAGCAGCCTGACAAAAGGAAAGCATATTGAGCATAAAAAAGTGTCTCATGCCAAGCCACAAAGCAGAAAATCGCACCTTGACAAATCCAGACATAAGTCCCAACTTTACTCCATGCTTCTCAAAGAAAACATCTTTGTAATCAGAGCGCAGCTTCATCAAATTCGTCCTGGATTGTAAATATTAAGGCATTCAAAATTCAAAGATATAAAAACTTATATGATGTACATAAGCAAAACTATTTTGATTTCAATGTCAATCATGATTCAGAAATCGACCCCATGCTCTGATATGACAATTATTTATGAGCAAGAAGACAGAATGTAGGAGCAATGGATTCCCTCATTTTCAACCATAGCAAGTCCAAAGAGAGTAAAAACTGATTAGAATTAGGCAACTGCTATAGCTATTTAACAAAAAGTAAAACCATGAGGATTCAGCCAAGCATTATAACAAGACAATGACTTACATGTCAACATCATTGAAAGTAGTCAGCATTGCAAAAGTGTTTTGAGAATCTTTCAAGCGAGTGGCAACCCGTTTCCTCAGTCTTGTCATAGGAACCTAATATTTATTGTCAATTTAGGGGATGAAATTGATCATTCAGAAGAGAGGGAGGAGGGAAAGAGATCAGGGGCAGCCAAGTAACTCACTCTTCTTTCCCTTGGTTTGGGAGGCAAAACCGGTTCTGTTGCTGACATTTTGGGCAAAGATGGTGGAGAAGCTTGGGGAGGTTTCTCAGGAGGAGAGCTTGCTTTAGCCTTATGTAATTCTACTTCTTTTTCTTTTCCTCGACGGGACTTGAAGGGGCCTTACTTTCTTGCTTAGGTTTGTCCTGAGCTGGAGGCTCAACAGCACTGACAGCAGACTTCGAAATAATAGCAACCTTTGTTCCAGGAGCTACAGTGTCACCTTCCTTTGCTATAAACTAAACAACATGAAGTGCGAAAAAGAAGAGTTCGGCGACCATCAGACACAATGAACAATTAAACCTAAGAAAGACAAGCTTGCTAATTAATCAAGATTGGACATTCACCTTTTCAATTACACCTGCTTCAGGGCTTGTCACATCAATTGTCACCTAAAAAGAATACATGTAAGTGTTATTTTATAGGGGAAAAAGAAAGACAGTTCTGGAGTAGGGAAATATATGCATGTACTGTAGTCAGGTGTTAACTAAATCCCTAATTTTGGAAGAAACCTTATCAGTTTCAATTTGAGCAATGGCCTCGTCAGCTTCCACCCTATCACCAGGCCCTGCAGAACATAAAATGCCATTTAGCCAATTATAAATTAAATGATGGGTTGGCAGAGTAATTAGTAAGAAATTCATCAGGCACATACTCTTCAACAAGGTTGCGAGCGTGCCATCAGTGATGGATTCACCCATAAATGGAACAACAGCTTCAACTGAGTCACCTTTTCACCAGAAAATGGATGTGACCATTGGGAGACCAAGAACAACTCATGCTCAAAAACAGTCCATAAGAATAATGCAGCAAATTCAAACCATTATCAGAGGCAAATGAACGGCTCCAAACTTGAGAAGGAAAACTCCTCCGGACAAATTGAACAGCTTCACTGAATTTTTAATGAATGGCAAAAAAATAAAAGATAAGCCACATCCATGAAGTATACCGCGCACGTTCCTCAATACCAACAATCAATGTACATACGAGCTAAGAAAATCAATTTGAAGCAAAATTATAAACAAAGAACAAATTCCAACCTGCTGGGCAGTGTGCTGACAACCCCAGCTGCAATCAAATCCCGAACAATAATGAGTTTCAAGAAAAATAAAAAATAAACAAAAATAAAACGCTGCAAATGCGCGCACCAATATTACGAAATAATACCTGGCAAGATGCGGTGACTAATGTTCCTAGCACCAACACAGCCCCTTGCCACAAGTATTCTCTAGATTTCCACACATAAAACAAGCACATAATTACAACACACCCCACAATCAAATCAAGAACATAAAATTAAGCAGACGCAGATCAGCAAGAAAAAAGAAAATGACAATAAACTAAACATTATAATACATATATTTGAGGAGTCAATAATAATAACATTTTTTTTAAAAAAAATATACAAACAAAGATCATGTTATCTAATCAAAAAAAGGGAGGGATGAGAATGGGGTGGGGAGGGATAACCGAGAGAGGGCGACGGAGGAGGCGGGCGAGACTGGCCGTCGCCATGGAGCTCGATCCGCCCACCGAGTCGGCGATGCGAGAAGAGGGAACAAGTTCGGGAGGGTTTCCCACGGGCCCCGCCCTTTTCTGTTTTTTGCTACTCGCGCCTTTCGCTTAAGTTGGAGGGATGTCCACGGTCCGCTGACACGGGGCCCACGATTAAATTCGATTTGACTCGACATTAAATGATTTGCAAGTTTTATTTATTTATTTTAAACGAGTTTACGACTTGATTAATGAAGAATTTTTTATTGTAAACGGGTTACGTCTTGAAGATGTTACTTAAAACTACATATATATATAATTTAAATTTTTTATTTGTAATTTAAAATGTAATTGGTATGTAATATAAATTTTGTGTTTGTTTATTATTAATAGAAATTTATAGTATAACTTTATATGAATTAAAATTCTTTCATAATGAGGAGTTTTATTTAAACTTTAAAATTTTATTCGCATCAATTGTTTTTACTCATTAATACTTATTTACTTAAGATTATCAAATTTTTATATAAAATTATAATTATTTTTAATAATTATGTAGAATCGTTATATTTTAAAAATATTTTTGTTGTTAAATTAAATAAATGCTGATTATTTTTTATTACAAAATAATAATAAATAATATTATTTATAATTATTTTATATATTATTACCTATAAAATTTTATATCAATAATGCTCATCATTCTTGTGTAAGTTACATTTGATATCGGCCATTAGATTATTATAATTTTTGGTGTCTTTTAAGTTAGAAAATAATTTGAATATTAAAATAATTTTATTTAAGCTACACAAAAGTTATTTACACGAATGACTCAATTTTTAAGGTACTAAGCTTCCTCATTATTAACCTTAGCCTTGGCTAATATGTATAAATAAACCTTATATACATCAACTATAACTCATATATTTATAACTCCTATAATTCATATAAGTTGTTCCTTTTATTTTGAATAATTAAACGAATCCTATCATTCAAAATTTTTATAGATAAAAATAAAATAAAATTTTAACCAAATCTAAAACTTCTAACCATTTAAACTTAATTATCAAAGTATTTATATTAAAATTTAATCACAAAATATTTATTAACTAGTATATTTAAAAAAAACAAAAAATAATTCATGTTGATGAATTTTTTTTTTGTCACCCTCTAACTTATGCACTCTATCTGCCTGCACACAAACCCTATTTTATAGAAACTATTAAAAATGATTTAAATTAAACTCATACTTCGAGTAAGTTATATAATGCATAATTTATCTTAATTTCTATCGTGTGTAAAAATATGAAAATAAAACACCGCTTAACATGAACCCGATCACCTTGATGTTAATTAAGTCGGTTAAATACTAACAGGATGTTTGGCTATGATATTTTAACTTTCTCTTTTAATGAAATTAATACTGTTAATGTTTGAGGTTCTAAATAGAGTTTGGTAATGAATTAAGCTCTAATTAAAGATTAGTTAAGAAAGGTGAAAAATAAAAACGGGTCGTACCTCATTTTTTTCTTAACTCGCGATCGGCTCGGGTCTCCCCTCCCATCGGTGTTGACGGAGGGTCGCCGACGTCCAATCTCGTCATCGTCTCGCTGTCGAAGGCCTACCGTCGAACGGCACCACCGTGGAAGCACGCCGTAGAAGGTCCTAAATCCATATTTTGCCAATTTCATCTTCTTCACCTTCCCAAAAGTCTCATCTTTTTTCCTTTTTCTTCTCGGATGGATTCGACCAGTCTCTAATCTTCGTTTCACGGGGTTTACGGCGCCGGTGAGGTGATTTCACTGTCCTTTTTTTTTTTTTGGGTGTTGGGTTTTTGGTGATGTTGGTTGACGCAAAGATGGAGTCTTTGAGATGGTTTTGGTGCGATTTTTTTTTTTTTTGTGTGTGAGTGTCTGTGTGTTTGGCATTTTCGGGGAAATGCCATGCTGGGTTGTGCTGCTAGCTCGAGCAAATGCTGGGCTTTACTGGGGTTTGTTCTTTGTGGTTGCTTTTGTTTCAGTTTGATGAGCTATCTAGACGCCAAAGATGGAGACCGTGAGCTGATTTTTGTTTTGTCTGTTTAGAATGTGCTTAAATTTTGATTAAATGTTGGCTAACTTAAAATTTTTTTGCCCATTTTTTTCTGAAATGTCTGGATGTGGATTGTATTTTTGGTTTTTTTATATAAAAAAAATTCTTGTTTCAATTGCAAGCAGTCGTTTACTTTGTCGGACTGGGAATTTTTTTGGACCTGATAAAGTGTGTGATTTTTGTGGATCTTTGTTTCTTTCTCCCTGATGAAAATCAGATTTACGTGTTGATTGCTCATGTCTGTTATCTTCTCTGGTCTTTATTAATTTGGATCTTATCATTAGATTGAATGTTTATTGTTTGGAATTGGTTGGTGTGATGAGAGGCTAGTGGTGAAATGAATTGTTATTTGACAATGAATTGTGGTAAGCATTTTCTGTATTTACATTCTTTGTGTGGAACGGTAGTGGCAAAATGATTATTTGAAACTCTCAAGCCCTATGTTGGGTTGTCTAATTTATGATGTTTTTGGGCAAAATCCAGGGATCACTCTCCAATTTTCGATGGTTTCCAGCTAGTGTGGTTTATTTTCACCTCTAGTATGAAGACTTTATCTGCTTAGTCACATAAAACATGTAGCTTTTATCCCAACAAAAAATCTGAAACAAAACTTGAACTTCATAATTATATCCTATGCATGTTAATCTTCTTATGGAGTTTTAGATGGCTCTTAAGTTGTTTTACGATATGAACAGGTGGGACAAAGCAGTTTCTTGGTTGTTATATATTTTCTCTTTTGTGGGTTGGATTAAAGGAAATTTATTGTCATACGATATGAATAACACGAAAGTTGGACTTGTGGGTGCAACCAAAAACAGTGACGATAGTATATAGTGTGAGGTTTTCAATGTCGGATTTCGGTTTCGATTCGGACGTCCGGTTGGCAGAGATATCGAAGATATACCAGCAATTTTCAGATTTTTTTTACGCTTATAAGATATTATTATGAGATAGGTATGGTTATTCTATAACTTTTGAATGCATAAACATGGTTTAGACCCAAACAACAAAGTTTATGAATAATAATAGACATTAACTAAGAGCGTATTGTCCTAATATAAATCAATTACTATTAATAAGCTACTAATAATACACTGAGCAAGATACTTATAAAAAATCCGCTAAATACAATCAAGGTTACCTTACAAAGTATTTAGTAAGTTAAAATAATTAATGTAAAGAAAATTAAAATTAATAAGTAATAAATAATTAAGATGATAATCAAACTTGCAAACAAAGTAATTGAGTACAAATATGGAACCAATAGAGGCTAATAGATTAATGGGAAAATCCGACTAATTTGGTATAAATGGGCTAATAGGTTTGAACCAAAACAAAGAGAGTTGACAATTTTGCAGGCAGCAATTTAGATATTGCTGATATCTGGCAAAAATTTCGCCTGATATTGGCGAACTAAGTGAAATCGATTTTGTCGGGCAAGTCGCAAAACCTGTCATCCGGTAGATGTCTAGCCAATATATGACTGAAATGACAAACCATGATTTAGTGTTAAATTGGTGTGCCATTTTTTTTCAACTTTCTTTGTTGAAATTTAAATTTTTTATTCTTAGTGAGGAAAATATTTTTGGCTACAATTTTAACATGAACCGTCCTGTGTCATTTTTTTTACTAGAGTTTGTTAAGAACAAATGGCCAATAAGAGAGACTATCAAAACTTCTGTCTTGTTTGATGCCGAGATCTCTGAAATGTGGAATCCCAGCAGCTTCCTTTTTTGAAATGTAACTATTTTTTCGTTGTTTGTCGATTTATGTGATGATCGTATTCTGCTTTGAAATATCTATGTAATTATCTATAGATATATATTTTTGGATGGTACTGCAAGATAACTATCCAAACTTTGTTTCTTTTGTATATTCTTATTGAGGTAGACTCATTTTTTGTTGGGCTAAAAGACCATGAACTTAATGTACTCTGATCATCACCGCCGGATTTGAAGCAACTCATGTTCATGCATTCACATTCATTTATTATATATTTAAAGAATTGATTGCAAGAGGCGAGCTTTTTTCTTTGTGATAAATAGATTGTATTTAATGGATTGTTCTCTTCTTTATTGGATTTTGGTAATTTCAATTTTGTATCCATGGAAGTTACAGGATTGTTTAGGGGATGAAATGGTTAATTTTATTGCAAGTTCCTCAGTTTGGTTTGTTGCTTGTTGTAGTATATTGATACTTACAAAATGGGAGATAGAATAATGTTTTTTGTGTGTGTAGAGATCTGTTAAGATAAGCCTTGTGTAAATGCCTATATATTATTGTTAATATTTTTTATTGTAAATATAATTCTATCATGTATTTGATAAATTTTATGTTACTTTTTGGTTAGAAACAATTATATCAGAATTTATGATACTAGCGAAATTTTTTTTGCTAATCTTGCCACACATTATTTTTTACTTTCTAACAAAATTTATATTTCTAACCAAAAACAATTTGCAATAAAATCTGTTAGAGTTTTTATAGAATTTTTTTAGTGCATCCAAATGGGTTGTAAATTAAAATAAATAAATAAAATAATAAACCCTATCTTAGTCTTTCCCTCTGCCTTCCTCCTTCCTCGTGCATCCTCCGATCTTCCCCTTTGACAACAAAGAAGGCAGCCATACGTTCCCATCCACCATCTGGCAAGTTCCCGGCCAATGAAATCTTAACGGAAGGTAGTTTTCACCACCTTCCCCTGCCTCCGTTTCCTATGTTGCCAGTAATCGCTGATTTATATCAGTCTTCCGGGGTGGGTTTTGTCTCCTCAATCCATCAACACAACGAAGTCGGCGATAAGCCATCAAATTATCATCAACATCGCAAATTATGGCAACTGTTATTTTTTGTTTTGGTGAATATGTATGTAGATGAGCTGTGGTTATTATGCAAGCAAATGTTTGTGTAGATCTCTCTGGTGATTTCCTTTGTTTATAAGAATGATGAAGTATTAATTATCATCAATGTTATTATTGTAGATAAAACAAGTGACTTCAATTAATTTTTTAATATTCTTATAGTCCTTTTTTTTCTTGAGTACATTTATTTCTTAGATGTTCAGAAGAGGGATGAATATACTTTTGGTGATTCTTAGATGACAATTCATCATCTTATTGATCAATGATGCTGCATTAGCGACACCAAATTGGCAGCTATTGACATCCCTACTTTTCCGTGTCATCTATTCGTACATGATGGGGATACATTTATGGCTCATTTTGATAAGTTGTTTCCATGCAGAAAATCATCTTACTAAGAAATGAAGCCTGTTGTGGGGATGGTGGTTTCCAACAAAATGCAAAAATCAGTAGTGGTTGCTGTTGATCGTCTGTTCCATCATAAGATGTACAATCGTTATGTCAAGCGAACCAGCAAGTTCATGGCACACGATGAAAACAATGAATGTAATATTGGCGATCGGGTAAGAACAATTTTGGTTTTTATTTTTCCTCAGTTCAAGTTGGCATTCATGAAATTGTATAGCTATCCTGTCTTGGAATTTCTTTGATCTTTAGATTGTACTAGTAGAAGATAACTTCTCATAAATGCTTAAAAAGTGTTACGACTTTTTTGTGTATAAGTGGAGTGAGCTCAGTATTTTGTCACCATGATGATATGGCCCATCTTGATGAAAAGTTTGAATGGGGTTGAAGAGGTAGCAGTATGTTACTAAAAGAGAGCAAAACTCTTCAAGCTTCATTTTTTTCAAGGCTAATGATGTACAAACATCCCTAGGAATCCAACTCTTCCACCGCTCACCCAATCCTCATGTCCAAAACTATTGCACCAAGGCAGGCTAGACGAGTCTTCCGAGTTTTACTCGTTAACATGTGCTTCTAGTCATATTCATCCTTTCATTGTCTCCTTATTGTGTAATTGTTGCTTATGAACTGGAATTTTGGACATTTTTTTCCTGCGTTTGTATCAATTGTTTTAAATGATGTAGTTGAGCTGTGAGCATATCAAGTATATTTTTTATCCTGTTGTCCTCATCAATGCATGCCTATATTAGGCATTGAGCCAGGCAGCATTCTTTTGTATTGATATAGTTGAAATTTGTCAATTGTAGGTTAGGTTAGATCCATCCAGACCCTTGAGCAAAAGGAAGAACTGGGTTGTGGCCGAAATTCTGAAGAAGGCACGTATATATATTCCACCACCTGTTGAAGATACTGGTGTTTCTACGGCAAACCCATTGATAGAAAAAGATGCTAGATCTTGAAGGTTGTACTTGATTTCCTTTTTTACATTGACATGCGGCATAGTAATCTCAATATTCTGAATGTCACTGTATCTACTGTTGATCTGTTTTACTGCAGGTAACATCATAATGCAGCCTCTTATTGGTTCCTATTAGGGCCTGAAAAGTTGGTATTCGTCAAATGTGCCTTCATTGGAAATATTTAACGTCCTGTACTCTACTTTTTATTTTCGTGGTAAGCAAGCTTGGAGTAGAACTTGAACAAATTAATACATGCTCTGATCCTTCCTTGCGTGAGGTTGCGCAATGATCATGATTATGCAATTTAAGAGCTCTAAAAATTTAAGAGACGGAGCACATAGCTTCTGTATTTGAAATTTGCAGATCGGTTCGGCGCAAGAATCTGGGTAACATTTCTGCACTGCACAATGCAGTACAAGCATGTAGACATATTTTGGTCTTTATATTTACTACCAAAGGGTGAATGGTGTTTATGTGGGGTTATAGAATTGGGGGTAACTAGCTTAGTAAAGCTTTTCCTGGACAAGATATTTGAGGTAGATCATACAGACACTAGAAAGTATGTTAGGCAAATGTTGAGTTGCACGAAGATCAGGCAAATATGACAATTGATTTCAAGCCTGGAAGTAAACTATCCAAAAAAATTGAAGTTCTTTGCGTATTTGTGAGGTGTTTTTTCTTCAATAAACTACCTTTCTCTTTTAATTTCCAACTAAGTTTTGATGAGTTACTTTTTAGTATCATTGTCTTTTAAATTCTCTAAAACTGTATATATTCTTCAAAGATATATTTTTTACTCCTTCAATATTGTAATGTCTATTATATTTGCTTCTAATTAATGATTGCTAAGATGTGGGAAAATATTAAAAGATTTGAGTACTAATATTAAGTTGCCAATTCCCCCATAACATGATGCTGGCCATGCCTGTTATTATTTTTAGAGATCAATACAAAATCACGAACTCAGTACTTTTCTTAATTATATCTTTACACATTTTTGTCAATGCATTAACGTTGCTCATAAAAATGTCATGCATAATATAAGGAAGGCAATATAAAAGGTCAAATATAAGTAAATGCAAACGCAACAAAACAAATGAAATGTCTTAAAATACCCAAAATTTACCCCCCTTCCAACCTGTCATTTAAAAAAAAAAATTGGAAAATTAAGATGAGTTATGTAACTCATATAGTTTATATGAGTTGCACCTTAATTTGAACATTTTTAATAGGTTCCGTATAATGAGATTTACATAAAATAAATGTTTAGCTTAGAAGTATGATGTTTAGCTTTACAAATATTATGAAGTTAATTTATAAAAGAGTTAAAAGTATAAGATTGAGTTAAAAATTTATAAATACCTTTGTTATCTATATAAATTTTAAGTAGTGGGACTTGCTAATTTGCTCCAAATAAAAAATAAACTTACTAATTTACTCTGAATAAAAATTGTAGTTTATATAGGCCATATGTGCTTTAACTCATTATATATGGCTCTAAAAACTTATTTATTAGATCCATAATTAATCGTCAAAATATTTGCAAATCATAATAGTAAAATGGTAATCTAAACTCATTAGGGTTTAAACTCATAACTAATTTTAGTGCATGATTTTTTAAAAGAAAATAATCTTAAAGCTATAATAATGTCTTATTACTTTGTCCACGATGCGGGGTCATAGGCCAGTGGAGAACATAAATACGTGCCCAAACAAATTATACACATTCTTTCGAATAATTATTACATAAATCAGTGAATTTTTGTTGTAAAATTCATGCTAGATCAGGAAGCATGGCGGCGACATGAGAACATCAACTGGGAGATGCGATCCAAAGAGGGCGGTAGAGTGTTATTGTTGGCAGAGGGCCTGGGAGATAGTCGGGAAGACGTTGATCTAACACAGAACCTTCCTAGTCGATAAAAAAAGGCTTGTCAAATTTAAAGAAGTAAGCACAATTCTTTGTGAAGAACTGGTTTGGTTTCTACCCACGCCATGACATGGAGCAGCCGCTGCCCAGGAACAACATTGCATCGCCCAGGTCGAGCACTCGCACCAGCGCGCTCGCCCAGGAATGACTATTTTTGTTGTTTTCTACCCAAAAAGCAGTTACGTAGGATTGAATGTTTGAAATATTTTTCATACATACCTATTCTTATCTACGTAACTGGTCAATACCAGAGGGCCGAGGAGGCATCTCTGGGGCGTGGAGGTGTCGATCATAATCTAAAAGCAATAGCTGTCTTGTGATGGATCGTCGGTGGTGATGGTGGCCAATATATAGAACTGGCAAGCGTCTCTTTAACGTGCAACGAAGGTCTATGAAACGCTCTCCTTTCTTTTGTTGAAGGTGCAACTTTTGATTGATTTTTTCTTAATGAAGTTTGGTTTCCAGATTAAGTGATCATTTTGTTTTCCTTCATATTCGATTTTTATATATATATATATGTAAATTTCCAGTTTATTTTTCTCAATTTTCAGTTGATTCTGTACTAAGTTTTATCCTCATGGTGTTTATTTCTGATTATTAAAGTACATATATTATTTTATTCATGTATGTGTTTGTCTGTGTTAATTACAGGTATTTCTCTTTTACTTCCCCCCTAACGCTAATGTTAGGGTCTCTTATCTCCTTTAGAACTTTGTATAAGATAATACTACTGAAAAATGCCTTTTTAGTCACTGAACTTTTAGGCGACAAAAAAATTTATTTTTGGTGACAAATAACTAATTAAATCATTAACGAAACGGTAACAAATTATAACGGAATGTTTTGGTGACAAAACTCTATTGCAAATTGTTACCGAATTATTATCAAATTTTGCTTATAATATACAGGTGGAAAGTTATCAAAATTGGTGACATTGTCCTGTGGTTAAGACTTATTACTAAATTTTAATGTTTGCTCAGTAACATTGCAATTTTGAGCGACAAATTTTATCAAAAAAATTACAAAAATTAGTGCGCGCACGCCAACTGCAGTGGCGACGGGCCGCAGCCGCTGCAGTAGCGACACTTTCCGACCCACATGTAGCCTCGTCGGAGAGGAAGAGGCCGCAGCCGCCGCAGTGGCGATGCTTTCCGCCTATGTGTAGAATCGTCGTAGCGAGCAGAGCAACAGAGCAAAGTGGGCTGTGCGAATTTGGACTCGTATATGCAAGTAGGGAGCTGACAACAAGCCTTTAGGATGGCCCTCATTCTCAATGCAAGCTAGCTCTTCATGCGGCCCACGGTGACGACGGAGCGGCACATGGCCTTGGGCGAGTGGGGGCGCATGGCCGGGGACCGCGGGCGGCCGCGCATGACCAGGTGCGGTGGTTCGGTGGGGGAGGGCGCAGGGTGCAACGCGGAGGAGATTGGGCAGCTAGAAATAGAAGAACTTCCGATCTCATCATTGGATAAAGTGAAGAAAAGTTCTTGGATATGTTTGCAGAAGCTGTATCAAAGAAATCATTCCCAAGTCAATTGATAAAGTAGTTCAATTAGCCACCGTTATTGGCCAAGTTATTGAAGCGTTAGGAATTAGGTGTGCTATCTATCCCATGCATGTATGATCGTTGTGAATAACTTTTTCATAAGTAAACAACTTTTTGATCTCATTACATTTGCCTACCACAATGGGGGTTGAATTCCACTACTGCATACAAGGGCAATAACTTAACATTGACTTTTGATATCTTGACAATTGTATGTCTTCCAATCTCACATTGTGCAAAAATATCAATTATTAAAATAAAATTAATCAAAACAAAAAAAAACAATATTCAGATTTTAATATTTGATTTTTTTAATTCAAATTAGAAAATAAAAGAAAAATAATTTAAATTATATTATATATGTATTTAAATATAAATTAGCATTTTTTATTCCTTTTATTTAAAAGATTAGATATATTTAGTAGTATTATTATTAATTTCATTTAACTCTATAAATTATACTTTGTATCTATTAATTAGCCAATATGATTAATTTGTAATGCTTTCCATTATATTTTTACTTAATAGTATTAGATATATGTATATTATTTTAATTTAATATTTCTTCTAAGTAAAAAACTATTATGTAGTTTATTTTAATTTATTACTTTACAGTAATTTCAAATTTTATTAAATTAATTTTATAATTTTATTTTTTAATTTATAACCCTACTGTACTAGAATTCAACATTCATATGGGCATTTTTATACTATTGACTAATTTTAATATATATATATATATATGTGTGTGTGTGTGTTTTTTTATCTTTAAAAAAACATATATTTATATAATAATCAATATAATAATGTCATTAATATTAATAATTTTTTAATATATTGTTATTATATAACCCAAATAAATAAATTAATTTTTAAGATATCACACGCCTTTAAAAAGAAAGCTATGATATAGTTAAATGTTAAACCCAATATGTATTATTTAGAAAAAAATTATTATTATATTTACATTTAAGTTTATTTATACAATTTTAAGAAGGTGAATGTTTTCATTTTATTTTTTAAATATAAAATATTTTTATATAATAGAAGCATAGCCGGGGTCCTCAACTAGCAATGGATAAAAAATATTTTTGGTAATAGTTGGAAGTCAAACTTGGCTCATGTATTAAAAATTTTGGGAAAACCACAAAAAGTTTTTAGGCCTTAAACCTTATAATAATTAGCATGCTGTGTGCTAGCTTTAGCTAATCAGCCCCCTTGTATCAAAACGCTAAATTTTCTTTTGCTATAGTTATTTTTACCCCACAAATTAATCTTATTATTATTATTATACATTCCATTTATTTAATAAAATTTTACTCAAATTATTATTTTTTACATATTGATATCTACCCAAATTAAGATTAGTAGAATGAAAATTACTCCTAATATTTGTATACAACAACTGCCTTCTACAAATGAATATATTTTTGTTCAAAGTAACTTAGTTACCCACTATTTTTATTAAAAAATAAATTATTAATAATTTTTAGACTAATTTTATACGTTATTAACATAAATTAATAATATACATTATTAATAACTTTCAAAAGTACTCCACACACATAATACTGCTTGGTTCAAACGTGATCTCCTCTCATGTTCAGCCATGAACCACAAATTAATCTTTACATTTGTCCGTCGTTAGTTCTGTGGAAAAGGAATCGAAGCACAACAACGATAATACCCACTTTTATCGTAGAAAAATCTTTGCGAGAGATGTGCTTCGCGGATCTGAAAGTCACCCCATTCATACAAGCCATACTGCTGAAATATAGTACTTGCATCAAAAGAGTCGTCCTTTCCCCTGCTCTCAAGACTCCTGCAAGTTTTTCACAAAGGTGGTCAAGTGACTGTTTATGCTACCACAACCAAACAAACTGTAGTATCTATTTAATCATCATTTTGATACATAGCTACAGATACGTTTCTCAGGGAACAATTCTTTTGTGAAGAGCATCTCATAGTTCTGAAAAGGAAAGCTTTTTTTTTTTTTTTGAGAGAGAGAGAGAAAGAGAGAGAGAGAGAGAGCTATGAGATTCTCCAACTTCATAGAATTTTTTTATGAAGGTTGCGTTAGAGAAAGCATCCTCCACAACCACTTGCCACATGTTTTTGAATTGAGATATAATAATTTATTGTGGAAGTGATAGAACAAAGGATAAACCATGCTTTCAAATCCCCAGATGACAATGTGTAGATGAGCTGAAGGTCAATTAAACATTGCCTCAAATTTCATATGGATTGGAAAGGACGTCATTGAAATTCAGGTACCAGCAGTCCTTTACCTTTTCCTATGTCGAGAATTCATTACAGTGGCATGTAACTGCAAGCCAGTCAACAGACAAATCAGCACATAGGTAGAGAACTGTTAATATTCACAATAATCCTTACCCTATTGCTGAAGGAATTTACAGGCCACGGTAAGTTAAAAATACAAGTGACATTTAAGCATTAAGTAATTCACCTTTGTGCCCCAACGCATAAAGTAATACAAATACCAGAAACAATAAGTCAGTTCCATGTCTAAGCACCTTAAAGAACAAATACAAACAGTCATATAAACGGTGATATTCATATTTCCGTCAAATACCTAGTAGAACCATCATCTCAATAATAGACCCGCAATCTTAACTCTCTATAATGAAACACTCACCAGATTTATAAGAAAAACAGAAAATAGTCGATAGCTTAAAAGTTGATATCAATTACCTTTAGCTTTTGCTTACTGTCCTTCTCCATTACAAGACCGGCTTCAGTGTATGCGTCAATGATGACGTCTAAGAAAGTTAAAGGAAGTTGACATCCTTTGGACTGACATTAGGCTTCTCCTCAGCAACCATGATAAAACACCCATAATGTACAACTCTGAACACTGCACAGAATGCACAGGACGGTGGCCACCAAATCCTAGTAGTCCTACTAATTTCTTATTTGTTTGTTTATATCCTTAAAGAGAAACTAAAATTTTTTTAATCCAATCTCGCCTAGATGGTTAAGGTATCAATAAGTCAATGAGTTCCCTCAAACTTCACCATGTACAACCATGTATGCCCAGAGTAGCTTATAATGTGGGCAAGTGATAACATACAGTTAAGCTTATTTTACATAGCTTATGTTTGCGGTTTAAAATATCGCATTAAGAACTTCATTGGATACGACAAGCACGTAACAAGCGGTCCTTGCCTCCAATTTCCTTAACTGGAACATAAACCACACGAGCCTTTGCCAGTGAACCTTTCAGGCAGTCCTACAGTCAGAGAGTCCCAAGTTGGAAGATAACGTACAGAAGTAGCATATAGAAGAGAATACCATAAAATTATGACATGTTTTCTCACATCTCAGAATATTATGAAAATAAAACGATGAGAGATACTTACAAGACCTTTCATCCTTATGGTAACAGGTTGGCCACCTAAGGCGTCATTTACTCTCGATGAAATATTCTATATTTCAGAATGTTGAGCTCAGTGAAAGATTAAGGTGGAGACAATTAATTATCTCATCTCATAAACAATTTACCTTAAGAACCTCAGCAGCTGCATGAACACGTTCATTGTTCCATAGTTTCAACATCAAAACCGTTAAATGAAATGTATTAGGATTAATGAAAATTGATTGGTCAATCCGCAAGTCTGAAAGAAACATAAAAAAACTTCCTTCAAAGGCCAATAAAATAGGGCAGTACATAACAAAGAAAAAAGCTACAATTATGAAGTCAAATCAATGTCAAGGGAGTCAAAGGTGACTGAAGCTAAAATAAATTGAATTTGAAATAGTCAGAAATGTTTAGTATCATGATGTTCATTTTCACAATCTTTTAATAAGTCAGCCAACTGGTTTCAGGTTTCTGATGAAACCAATGCACCAAGAAAGCTAGAAAAAAACTAATAGATAGTAATAATAAAGCATTGAAACTAACCAGATAAATTAACCTTGGGAGTTCCTAATACCGATTTCTGAAAAACAGTGAGTTTCTCCACCAGTTCTGAGTGAATGGCTAAGGGAAGAGATATGAAGTGAGAATAATCAAGACTTCGACTTTCAACTGCCTGCGCAAGTGCAAACAATAAAGATCTCATAAAATGCATATGAAAGCCCGAATTATTTAAATCTAGTTAGAATTAACTGACCTCTGCTTGTATGGCTTGTATTTTTGCCGAAGCATTCATAATGTTTGCAGCAGAAACGAAGCTTCTTAATTAGTCGTATAATTGTCAAATCATAAAATTTGAAATAACATCATGGATAGGAGGAAACTGGCACATCTTCAAAATCTATAACAGGCTTAAATGCTAATATAAATTTTCTGACTGCCATATGGGGGCTGGATTTGGACATGCTATAAAAAAGTGTAAATGGTGTTCAGTACATCTAAGTTTCAACAACTATTGAATCTCTTTCCCTGCCACTTCTTGTTTAGTTTGATTTTGAAATAGACCACTATCAGCTAAAATCCTCAATTCGACATTCTCGCTCTTAAGGGTGGCATCTACAGTTCCCACGAGTTGAGCTAAATCCTACCATAAGATACGATTACAAAGAAAAAGATGCCATCACCCGCTCATACCTCCAGAAGAAGTAGAATCACGGGAGGGATGCCCCGTCCACATAGGTCTAGTAATCTTCGGTTGCTTGGACGGATCCACCACACTTTCTTCATTGTTTGAGCCACACATGTCGAGAAGGCAATTCAAGGCGTGATAAGAGCTGCCCTCCTAGCAATTTTAATCAAACAAAATATGGCTTTAAATCTTACACAACAAGTTAAGGTAAATCATATAGCTGCCCTCATAAAACCCCACATCAAGCAAATGCTAAAACCAGATTTCTTAGAGAAAAAAAAACACACATACACACGACGATAACATCAGCACATACTAGAAAAATAAACACAAAAATATTCTAAAAATAAATCCAAAAGGAGCAATAAGAATTGAATTAAACAGTAATATAAGTAAGGATCACCCCTTCTTTTGGCCCGCCCCCCTTTCGCCCAGCCCCCCGCCCCCTCCCCCCTCCCTCCCACGTCGCCCAGCACTCCCCCCACTCCAACCCCCGTCGCCCTGCCCCCCTCTCCCCGTCTCCCCCCGCTCGCCCCCCAGCACGCCCCCTCCCCGCCCCAGCCGCCCCAACCCTTCCCCCGCGCTCCGCCCGGCCACCGCGCTCCGCCCGGCCCTCGGCGCCGCCCAGCCCCTCCGCTCCCGCCGAGCTCCCCCACGCTTGCTCCGTCCAGCCATCTCCTCGTCTCGTCTCTCCCAACTGCGTAGCCTCGAGTCGTTCCGTAAATTCAGGTCTTCTTTAATCTGTTTTAGCCATAGCCTTTTATCTTTATCTCCTATCAACTTTCAGGCTGATTTCACAAAGAAAACAACAATCATCACTGTTCTTCTGGAACCTATATTTGATAGAAAGAGCCAACAATCGAAAAATATTCAATTGTTAGATCATGTGAAGTGAAAATGCCCTTACTTTTCTGTGATTCCAAATCATATTGAAAAAATCATGGAAGCTTTTTTGAATCTTTAAAATGCAATTTCTAGCTACTATTTCTTCTTAATCAAGTTATCTACGGAACGGAAGAGGATTACGAGCTCATGATAGATAGCAGGAGATCGGCCTCTTGTTATTATAAAATAACATTTTGGTACTCGGTTAATAAGGTCATTTTCAATTTGAATTAATTTTTTTGAGCTTCTAATATAATATTTTGGAGATGGAAGTTTGTGAATGTTGGTTAGTATTTCGGAAATCTCGTTATTTGGGGACAAAGAATAGAACTCAATTTGCTTTCGCCTAAGTATTTGTAAAAATTAATTATATTTTCACATTTAATACATCCATTATATTGACGAGAGATTATGTCTCATCTTTTAACCAAAATGTAAATTATAAATTGAAACATAAGATTTGCTCTAAATGTAATTGTTTTGATCATTCAAGACTCGTATTATCCTACACAATAAGAGTAACAATTTGTTCAAACTTTAAATGTTTCTCAAAATAATCTCCCTTCATTGCATACTTCTTTGTATATAGGTTCTTACACTTTAAACAATGAACAAAACAAAGATAAATAGGTTCTTGTATTAGCTCCCGTTCAAGCCACCCCCCCCCAGCCCATAGGGCAAATTAGCCCGAAACCATAAAAATTTTCAAACGTTAAAAGTCTACTAAAAAACCCTAGAAAGTTGACTTGAGTTTTAAAATCCAAGGTAGTATTGAAAATAAGGGGGAGCTTGGGGGATCTCCCCTTTTTTAGGACTAGTTTGAGAGATTGGAATGTTTACGGTCTCTCCGGTCGAGCAAAGAGGTTGGATGTCTCTAATCTAACAATTCAAGAAAATATGACTCTTTTTATTTATGAAATTGTTGAGTTTATCCCACATTGGTCGTGGATAATGTTGGTAACTTGCATATAAGCTTATGGGAAAGCCTTATTTTTTAAGCTAGTTTTTGGATTAAGAAAGACCCATGACACCTTTAAAGTCCCTTTTGGGGGCCCAAAGGGCCCAACAATAGTATCAGTGTAACACCCCGTTTCGGCTCACTCGTGAACTGACCCGGAAATGTCATCGGCGACCGAACCGTTCGCTAATCTACTGGGTTTGGTTAAGCCGACCCGGATCTACCCTCGGTGTCTCAAGATGGAGATGCAAACATGAAATGCATGGATGGGATGCGTGGGTTCTAACGTAGTCCTACATGCATGCTATGATGTGCAAGCAAAACAAAACCATGCAACGGCAAGAAAATTTTAATTAAAAATTATCCACAACAAGGGTATATAAATATTTTATCAAAATATGATAAAACATGATAATCTACCGTAGCATTCATCATTATCTCTTTCGTTTCAATTGAACCGAGCCTGAACTCCAAACTCACTACTCATTCACATTTATCCATTCATTTCATATCAAGCAATTTATCTAAACAAACATATCAAAATTATCATTCACGTAGCAATAACACACCGTCATTATACGTTACACGCGACAGGTACATGTGTGCACGGTTCTGTGCTGCTCCTCCGCAGTCCCGACAGCTTTCATCGCTAGCATTCCTCACCTACATATATATAGAAAAATCGTCAGTAATGAGTGTTACCGGCCCGGAAAATAACTAATATCAATTTGGCACAGGAGAGCAAACTCTCCTGTTGAATCAAAACCATATACTTCCTCAAGAACTCTCATCAGGGCACATACGGGAGCCGTCGCCCTCGGGTCGACAGCGTCCCCCTATCTTTCACATTCTCATGCCTCGGCCATTTCTCTATTGCTTCTCGCATCAAATCTCATTCCTTTCCGCCCTCTGCACCTTCCATATTACTCCTGGCCTTGAGCACGAAGGCCGAGTACTCTCAGGCAGTCGCCTTCAGTACCCTTTGAAACCACAAGTCTAGACATGCGCTGTAATGCAGTACCCGTGAACCTCCACACTTCTCCGGGTTTGAGGAACTCAAAGGTGGAGTTGTCAGGATCCCTCGGGAATGAAACGGCCCGCACACCATTCCAGAGCCCACTATCGACACACACGTGCCCGCTCGCGTAGCACGGTAGTCGGATTTCCCTCATTCAATCTCTCACTGAAAATGCGAAAACTATACATATATAAAGGTCTGGGTTGGGATTTATACAATAGGCCCGAAGGCAACGTGAGCTGGATCTGAAGTTCGAAAACAAACTCGAGGGATCTCATCCTCGAGGGTTATTAATCCGAAAAAATCGTTGGCTAAATGGCCCGAGTTAAGTGGGATCCGATAAAACACCACTTAACTCGTCCTGCACATGATAAATCAAATACACAATAGAGTAGCGTAAAACAGAGAACGAGTCCTAAACGGACCTGGTAGAAGCTCCAAACGGGTCCACGCGCCTAGGCGGCGAGCTCCTACACCGTACCTACACAATCAGGCTAAAAACTAACGCCCGCATGATGAATCACACATCCTATAGCATACACACACAATCAACACAATCACGCATCAACCATCACACATCAACGTATATCAATTCTAGCAAGTCTACTTAGGCTAGTTTGCATTAGATCATGATCATTACCTAGTTACCCTAATTAGTTTCTTAGTCTCCATTTTTAACACCACTCAATCAAACAATTTCATATTTCTATTCTTAATCAAACCTACATTTAAATATATATTTATAACACACACACAAATCCTGGCATGCAATTCTAATAATCAATATTTTTAAATAATTAAATTAAAATAAATTATACCTCGCGTCGTCGAAAATCGGCGACGGCTAGGGTTTCCGTTTCGTGGCTCGAAACTCGAATTCGGCACCTAGCGGCGTCCGAAGTCTGATCAGATTGGACCAGGTGCGTTCGGCGGATGATCCGGCGAATTTCCCACGAATCCAATTTTCCGGCGGTTCTGGCGGTTCCGGCGGTTTTCCGGCGAGTGTCGGCGGATTCCGGCGATTTTCCGGCAATGATTCGGGACGGGGCAATCAGGGGGTCTATCGGCACCAGCTCGACGAGCTTGGTCCAATGGTGGTGTCAAACAAAGCAGCCGGGGCGGCGATGGCCGTCGACGGCGGTGTCGAAAATGGGTGGCGGCGGCGGTGTGCTCCGATCGGGGCTGCGGCCGGCCTCGACGGCGGTCGGGATGATGGGGGAAACGTCGGCGACGGCGAGAGGGTGGTCGTCAGGGTCACAGCGGCGGCGGAGCGGCCCGGACGGCGGCGGAATCCGGCCCGAAGTGGCGACGGCCGAGGCGGCCTCGTGGAGTCGCGGCGGCGCGCTGGCAGGCGATCGCTGGCCGGGGTTGGTCGTGGCGGCACGGCGACGGCACGGCAAGGCGGGGCGGCGTCGATCGGCGGCAGCACGGCGTCGGTGGCGGCGGCGGCGGCAGCACACAACAGTGGCGGCGAGGGTTTGGGTGAAGAAGGGTCGGGAGGGAGAAAAATACCCTCAATGGCAGTTTCGTAAATAAGTATTGACTCGATTCCTACTCGAGTCAAAATAATAACTAGTTCGTAATAAATTCTAAAAAATCTAGAAAAATATGGAAAAATTCCATAAAATAAAACAAACACAACAACATCCAAATGGCATGCTCTATAACTAATAACCCACCCGAATATAATCCAACGCGTCCTAACGCGTTATTCGGCCTAAAACTATTTCTTCGATCAAACATATAAAAAGAAAAAAATACTGCATACTTTCATATATTCTGATAACTCATTTCTCACCATCTTCTCGACGTTATCATCATATATTCAGGTACACCTGACTCTCATCGCTCATAACTCACGGCTGGCCTCGGCTCAGCACGCGGTTCATGAAACTGACTCGACTCGAACCAACGGTCTAACCGACTGGTTCGGTAACGTAAAACCCTGAATCGAGTCACAGGTTTTACAATCAGAGTTTGATTGGGGGCCTAAAGGGCTCAAGAAGTGGTATCAGAGCTTGGTTCGAGGCCCAAATAACCAAACAAATCCGAGCCAAGTTCGAGCTGGGTTTGCCTACGTCGAGATTGTGGATGTTTCCTTTATAGGTTCCACTTGATGAAATGAAGAGGAGTTTACCAGACCGTCTGATTTAAGGGGAGTGTGCGATGATAGTTTCGAGCCGCGCCCGATGTGTGAAGGGGAGTTGTTGGGTTTATCCCACATCGGTCGTGAATGATGTTGGTGAGTTGCATATATATTAATGGGAAAACTTTATTCCTTAAGCTATCTTTTAGATTAAGAAAGACTCGTGATACCTATTGCGAATTTCTTTTTATTATTTAAAGTCCCTTTTAGGGGCCTAAAGCGCCCAACAGTACTATCAAAGTTTGGTTGGGGGCCTAAAAGGGCCCAAGAGAAATTTTCCAACGGGAATATCAATTGTCCATTTTTAGGATCTTTTGATCATTCTCCCATTCTCTTTAAGCTCGAGGACCGTTCGCCTTTGGTCTAAAACCATTCCACTTCTTTACTATATGGCTTAAAGATGACTCAATCAAGACTATTATTCAACATACATAGCCGGCCCACATTATTGGAAATCCTCAATTTATTCTCTTTTAAAAGCTCCAAGGTAAAACTTGAAATACTGAGGTTTTTGGCAAAATTAATGTGAGATCGAGCAATGTTCAATCATTCTTCCAAGATGCCTAGAAATGCTCTCCATGGATCCTACAAATACTTCATTGCTTAAAAATGAAAAATTGGCTCGTCTCAATTTACTTTAAGAAGAAGATATTGAAAAAAAGTTCCACAGACAATAATATATAGTAAATTGGCTAATAAAAGGGGATAGAAATTCTCGATTCTTCCACTTCACGGTTGCCTCTCACATTCTAAGAAATCATATTCATGAGAATGCGGATTCACAAAGGAATGAACTTTCTGATCATTATACCAATGGGATTGAAGTCGAGAAGTTTTTCAAAGATTTGTTTACTCATTCATCTTTTAATCTTCCTTCATCTATTCCTTTCTGACACAAGTTGACTCATAAACAAACTTCTATATTGATTCGTGGGGTTAGCAATGAGGAAATTAAAGCTATTATCTTTAGTGCTTTAAATGATAAAGCTCCTAGTGCACAGATGGTTTTATCAAAGAATTTTTTGTTTTCTTTTCGGATATTGTTGGTAAAGACCTTATATTAGCTATCAAGTACTTCTTCGAACAAGGTAAACTACTTTAGGCACTAAATCGCTATTTTCTTTTCTCATTCTGAAAATTTTAGATGTTGAGCACTTTAGACCTATTTCTATATGCAACTTTGTTTATAAATCATCTTTAAAATTATGTCTTCTCAGTTTGCTCTCATTTTGCCTTATCTGATTAGCTTATATCGGTTAATATTTTTGAAGGATACGTTGATAAATAAAAATATATTATTGGCTTACGAACTAATGAGCAATTTCCATCACTCAAGGGGCGAAAAAGTTTTTTTATCAATATTGATTTCAGAAAGACCTTTGATAAAGTTCGATGTGATTTCTTTTTTTGGTCATTCGCAATTTGGGGTTTAACAATGCTTAAATTGATTGGATTTCTAAAATGTTATGATAAATGAATGCAATTTCAGTTTTTTAAAAAGCTAGAGACTTTATTCTTTGATTGCTTTTATAATAAATAAGTTTAGAAATTGATCCTTCAAAAATGTCATATATTCCATCAAGTCAATTCCTTCGATAAAGAGATAAATTGACTTTACCTTTTATTTACAAAATATGCATGTAAGTCACCTCCTAAAACTTATTTTTGCTCTTATGTTTTTTTCTATTTATTACAAGTAAAATAAAAAAATATTTGAAAATATCAAAATACACTATAATTCGTTGGCTATCTCTATTATTTTTCAAATACAGCATATATCAGAAACCTTAATTACAAAAAAAAATATTAATCATTGTGATTTCCCCGTTGACTTTTGAATACAACTCTATAAAGACTTTTTATAGTCTTTTTCTCTTTTAAATTTCTTTGTCTCTTTAAAAGTTCTTAAAATAAAATTTTATTTTATTAAAAAGATCTACTTTTTGTTAAAAGAAAAAGAAAATAGAAAAATATTATAATCTATGATCAAACAAAAGACTTCGAGCATAAGTTTAGTCTAACCGATGGGATAGATTGGAGATAGGGGGACGAGCCAAAATCATCTCCTTTTGAAAGTTTGGTGCCGGATCGTCAAGGAGTAATTGTCGCCGTTGGCTGATAACAGGCCATCAACAGCTTGATATTAAACCAGGTGTTTGGACGCTTTACCCGTTCTACCCTTGTGGAATGCCCACGTCCCAGCTACGTTCTCACCCATTCCGCTTTCTTCTTCCTCAATTTCTTATTGTATCATCGACAATTATATCAAATGTGCTGGGTGCGAGTTCTGATGATAAAACTTAGTCGTTTCATTTCTTCTCCTCCTAAGAGTTGAAGGATGGAATGCGGAAGATGAGGTGAGAAGGAGAGACAGATTTCACGGTTGGTAGAAGAATACTGTCGAACGGGTAAAAATGGAAATGATGCTAAAATGTCTGCTCTATGGTCAAACCATTCATTTTTTATTATGCGCGGAAATTATTAGACCCAAAGTCAAATAATAATATTTCAGTATTTAGAATATCTACCGGAAGACTTTACACCAAATTATTGCTTACTTTTATATTATTAAAATATAAAGAAGACAATAAATATACGTGGAAAGACAATGACAAGCCTACAATGACTTGTCACGAAAATAACTCGCCTTTGCCTGCTTATATATTAATTATTATATTTATATTTTAATGATATGAAATTATATAAGATTTTTTAGAATGTCACGTGATTGAATTTGTGCCTCCATTATTGCCTCCGGCTCTCCGTCGCCACTTTTCCACGGGAATAAATGCATCCAATTAGAAGTTATATATATATAGAGGGCTCTTATGGTGCATTGCCCTCTTTTAGTAGCACATTATGTGGCATCAAATCTGGGCCACTGGATTTCAATCAAGCGGCCTAAATTTAATAGGCTCCCAGACCCGCCCAAGACCCGCCCGACCGTCCGTCCACCGCCTGCTCGCGCCCGTCTGCCCGTCGACCACCCTCGTCCCCCCACCCCACCCCCCGGCCGCGGCCCCCTCACCCCACCCGTCGATCACCCTCGCCCCCGCCACAGCGGCCCCTCGCTCCCCGCCGCGCCAGCGGCCCCCGAGCCGTCGCCCCTGCCTGCCGCTGCCCGCCACCCTCCCCAAGTGCCGCTCCCTCCCCATCCCGCCGCCTCCCTCCCAGCGCCCTCCCCTGCCAGCGCCAGGACCTGCCGCCACGTCCCCCACCCTGGTTCCCCCTCGGCCCCGGCCGCGCCCTTCAAACCCCCCCCACCAGCCAGACAGGCTGACGGGCAAACAGACGGTCGGGCGGGTCTTGGGCAAGTCTGGGGGCCTATCAAATCTGGGCCGCTGAATTTCAATCCAGCGGCCCAGATTTGGCGCCGCTGAAAATGCAGCACGTCAGCAGCGCGTCCATTCGTGGCGGATGGATGAAAATCCAACGGCCACGAATCGTTTTTTTTAACACTTCCCTCCCCCTCCCGCTCTTTACACCGCCCCCTCGCCGCCGGTCGGCCCCGCCCCCGGCCAAGTCCCCCCCAGCCCCTCCCGCAGCCGTCGTTCCCCACCGCCCCACCCGCATTGCTCCCCACCCACGCAAGCCCCGCCCCTCACGCCGGTTTTCGCCGCCCCCTCGGCCGCACCCTGCCTCCGACGCCGCCCTGCCCCCAACCCTGCCATTCCCCTAGCCAACCTCCTCGGCCCCGCCTGTAGCCGTCCCCCACCGCCCCCGCCAGCAACTGCGGCAGTCCCCCTCCCCGCGTTGCTCCTCCCGCGAGCGGTTGCCCCTACCCGGCCGGTGCCGCACGTTTCCCAACAGGCCCATCCACCCCCGAGGCGGCGACATTGTTAGCCAGCGGTGGCCGGCAGCAAGGTTGCCGGCAGGGGCAGCACACCAAAACAGAGGGAAGAAAGCAGGGGAGGGTATTTTGGTAATAAAAACTTTACTCGATCGCACTCGTGTTAATATTAAAAAATAAATTAAAAAAATAAAATATTTTCAAAATAAAAACTTAATTCGATCCCGACTTAAGTTAATATTACAAAAAAATTTTTATTTAAAATTATCTCCTAATAAAAAATTTATTCAGTCCTGACTCGAGTTAAAATAATTTATTACGGAATTATTTTATTTTTTAAAAAATTTATTTTGTAATAAAAATTTATTCGGTAATAAATTTATTTTGTAATGAAAACTTAACACAGTCCCGCACATGATCGAGTCAAGTTTTTTTTTACGAAATTATTTTATATTTTTTAAATTTATTTCATAGTATTAACTCGAGTGAGATCGAATTAAGTTTTTCTTATGAAATTATTTTATTTTTTAAAATTTATTTTGTAATAAATTTATTTTGTATTAAAAACTTGATTTGAGTCGAAGCCGAGTCATGTTTTTATTACAGAATTAAAATAATTTTTTTAAAAATTTAAATAAGATAATTTCGTAATAAATACTTTACTTGATCCTGATGTCATCGAGTCAATAGTATAAAATACATTTTTTAAAAATAAATTAATTTATTAATAAAAACTTTGACTCGATATAATATTAGGAAATTATTTTTAAAAAAATATTTCATACTATTGACTCAAGTCGAGATCGAATCAAGTTTTTATTCATAAATTATTTTAAAAAAAAATTATCTCGTACTATTGACTCAAGTCAAGAATGAATCAAAATTTTATTATGAAATTATTTTTTAAAAAAATTATTTTATATTATTGACTCAAGTCAAGATCTAGTCAAGATTTTTAAAATTATTTTTAATATTTATTTCGTAATATTGACTCGGGAGCGAGTCAAATTTTTATTACGAAATTGTCATCGCCCTCTCCTCCCGCCCGCCCCGTTGTTTTTTCGCCCCACCGTTGGCGGTGCTGCACATGACATTGGTGCGCGGTTGTGGCGAAACAGGCGGAGAGGGGGTCAGGGGCGGCAGGAGGCGAGGCAGGGGGCCTGAGCCGGTGGAGGGCAGAGGGCAACGGGTGTGGGGGGACGAGGGGCAGGGTGTGGGTGGCGGCAGGGAGGCGGTCGGCAAGCGGCGACGTCGCCGGGGAGCGATTCAAATATTTATTTTTTGTTATTTTATTTTAAAAATTTATTTCGTAAAATTGACTCGAGTAAGGAGCGAGTCAAGTTTTTATTTTATTATATTTTATTTTTAAAATTTATTTCATAAATTTGACTCGAGTCGGGAACGAGCCAAATTTTTATTACGAAATTGCCATCGCTCCTCCGTTCCCCGTGTGTTTTGTCGCGCCACCGCCGGCGGTGATGTAGGTGATGCCGGCATGGAGGTGGCCAGGGCAGCAGATGGCGGGGAGGAGCTCGATCGATGGGCGGGGCGGCGGCAAGGGTGGGGGCGAAACGGGTGGCCAGGGAGGGTGGCGGAAACAGGGCAGGGGCGAGCGGGGCCGCGGCGGGGGTGGGGCGAAACATGCGGCAGGGGGCGGGGAACCGGGTGGGGGTGGGGGAACACATGGCAGGTGGGGGGGAGGGCTGCGGGCAGGGGTCGGGCGGGGGTGAGGCGGCGGAGGGGGCAGGGGGAAACAGGGCAGGTGGGGGGGAAAGCTGCAGGCGGGGCGTGCGGCGGCGGACGGGGCGGGGGGAAACAGGGCTGGTGAGGGGGAGGGCTACGGGCGGAGGCGGGATGGGACCGGGGCGGCGTGAACAGGGGGAGGAGGAGAGAGTAAAAAAACAAATCTGGGCCGTTGGATTTTCATCCAACGGCCCGGATTTGTTGCTCTGCCAGTGCGCTGCATTTTCATACAGCGCACTGTAGCATGCCTATATATATATATATATATATATATATATATAAAGACGAGATATCCTATGCAGTCACCTCTAATTTGGGTGTGGTTGTGGGTGCAGTGGAGGGCGGAGGGCATGGGCTGACAGAGGGTGTGGGCTGGGCGGAAGAAGGGCGGCAGTGCGGGCATGGGCGTGGCAAACACCATAAGCATAGTGTTGTTATAAAAAAATTTTAATTTCAACCTAATTATACAGATGATTAAACCATCACTATAAAACCACTTCTTCAGATTAAATCATCAAGAAACAAAATTTGATAGCGGAAGCATACCTAAATCCATAAAAGTAAAATAATTCTTTATTTCTTTAGATTTTGATCTTTTAAATTTTTTACAAATTCTTCAAGACTAAAGTTTCTCAACAATGGGATGCCTGAACAAAAAACTACTAGTTAATTTGGGAATCATAACCCCCTATTTATATTTATATTTTTTATAATTTTAATTTAACCTATCGTAAAAAAGAAATTACAAAAATAACATCTATACATTTGAACTCATACTTATATTAATAGCTCATTAAACTTAATTTTAAAAGATTAATTAAACTTAAGTCAACCTTAAATAACAACACATGATACAATTATAAATACATGTATATAATTCACAGTTGGTAAAAAAATACTGTCAAATGGGTAAAAATGAAAATGACGCTAAAATGTCTGCTCTATGATCAAACCATTCATTTTTTACTATGCGCGGAAATTATTAGACCCAAAGTCAAATAATAATATTTCAGTATTTAGAATATCTACCGGAAGACTTTACACCACGTTATTGCTTACTTTTATATTATTAAAATATAAAGAAGACAATAAACATGCGGGGAAAGACAATGACAAGCCTACAATGACTTGTCACGAAAATAACTAACCTTTGCCTGCTTATATATTAATTATTATATTTATATTTTAATGATATGAAATTATATAAGATTTTTTAGAATATCACGTGATTGAATTTGTGCCTTCATTATTGCCTCCAGCTCTCCATTGCCACTTTTCCACGGTAAAAAATGCATCAAATTAGAAGTAATATATATATATATATATATATATATATAAAAGGGCGCTACCCTGCGCCAAAGGCAGAGTAGTGCCCCTGTGCCACAAAATAATCTGGGCCATCCGATTATAAAGACGACCCAGATTAATTAGGATTTTTTTAAAAAAAATTTAAATTTAATCTGGGCCATCCGATTACAAGGACGGCCTAGCTCGGGCACGCCCACTCCTTCCTCTGGCGCCGATGACGACGGCGATGACGTCGGCATGGTTGGGCGGGGCGGTGGGAGGTGGCGGAGGGAGGCGGCGGAGGCGGGGGCTGAGAGGAGCGGGGTAGCAAGGGCAGGACGGTCTCTGGCGTAGGCAGGGCAGTGACCAGCAGGGGAGGGGGTGGGGGCGCAGGGGTGGGGGGGAATGCAGGGCGGTGGGTGTGGGCGGGCAGGGTGGCGGCTGGGGCGGGGGAGGCTGGGCCGGGGAGAGGCGGTGGGGTGTCAGGCGGAGGATGAGGGTGAGAGGGGGCGGCGGGCCCTCTCGCCCTCACCCTCCGCCCACCAGCCCCATCCCCTCCGCCCCACCACCCCCTCGCCCCCTTCCCCGCAGCCCGCCCAGCCCTCGCCACGCCCCGCCACCCCCGCCCTCCCCTCGACCTCCCCCCACCCCGCCCACCTCCCACCCGCTGCCTACCACTCTCCTCCGCCCACCCACGCCGCCCTCGCCCCGCCTCACCCACCCCCAGCCAGGCCGGCCGCGACCGGATCCCGGCCGCTGGCGAAGGACAGGGGGTGGTGGAAATTTTTTTTTCATTAAATCTGGGTCGTCCGATCATAAGGACGGCCCAGATTGTCCTGGCACAGGTAAGGGTTTTCTGCCTCTTGCGCAGGAAACCTTTACCCATATATATATATATATATATATATATATATATATATAAAAGATGAGATATCCTCTTCAGTTACCTCTAATTTGGGTCATTCAATTATACTAAACGGCCATATCTATTATATAGGCCATGCAGTCAGGGGGTGCAACGTGGTTGTCGGGCCAACCGAGGATAATCAATCCTTAACACAAGGTCAAGATCCATGCATCTGAGAACGATTATCACGCTCTCTTTCCAATCCTTAAAATTATCTTTAAGCATTAGAACTGAATTGATGTTGACAGAAATCATAGAGGTAGATTGATTAACTAAAAATAGAACAAAATAACATGCACATAATAAGATTAATAATTCAAACAATGGTTAATTTCAACAACAGATACTGTAAAACCCACGATTCGAGTCAGAGTTTTATATTTAGAACCGGTCGGTTCGACCGTTAGTTTCGAGTCAAGTCAGATTCAGAACACGTGTACTGAGCCGACACCAGTCGCGTGTATGAGCTATGAGGGTCATGCGTACCCAAGTATATGATGATAACGTCAAGAACATAGCAGAACAGAATGAGTTATCAGAATATACGAGAGTATGCCAGTTATTTTTTTCTTTTTATATATAATGGATCGAAAAATTAGTTTTAGGCCGTTACCGCATTAGGACGCGTTACGGGCAGTTTGGGTGGGTTGATAGTCCTAAAGCATATCATTATGATGTTTCGGTGATTGTTTTATTTTCTAGGATTTTTTCCAATTTTTTTGGATTTTTTTAGGATTTTCTACGACTTAGTTATTATTCTTGACTCGAGACGGAGTCGAGTCAAGTAATATTTACAAGTTTGCCACCCAACCATTTATCTCCTCCCTCGACACTTTCCCCTTCCAAACCCTAGCCGCCCCCACTGCTTGGTGCCACCACCGCCGGCGCCGTCATCGCCTTGCCACCGGGCGCCGCCGCATATCCCCGTCATGGCATCGCCATGCCGCCCCGAGCACTGCCAGCCATCGTCCGGCCTCCACGACGCCGGACCGCCGCAACTAGTACCACGCCCGCATCGCGCTTCCGTTTCCGATCGCGCCGCCGAAGACTGTCGCCCCTGTGATCCAGTTGTAGCCTTGACACCCTCGACCACCCAGCGACCTTCCTCGACCGGAGCAGAGGCCATCGCCGCCCAGGCCGACCGAATCTAGCTACCCATTGCCGCCACCATTCTTTTAGCAATTTTCCGGTGAGCTGCCACCTCCGCTGGCAACGTCGACATCGTAGATGCGCCGGGCTCGCCGAGCCGGTTCCAATGGTACCCAATATGACCCCTATGTAGCCAGTAGATGTCGTTGGTGGTCGTCGCTGGAAGCTGTCGGAAAACCACTAAAACCTGCCAGAAAACCGCCGGAACTTGCCAAAAAATTGGATTCGATGGAATTCGCCGGATCTTCCACAGAGCTCATCCAGTCAAACCTGATTGACTTCGGACGTCGCTGAGAGTCGAATTTGAGCTCCGAGACACGCGAAGAAACCCTAGTCGTTGTCAATTGCAGATGACGTGAGGTATAATTACCTCCGAATTGATAATTTAAACTTGTTGATTGTTAGCACAACATGCTAGGGTTGATTTATGATGTGATGGATAGTGCATGGAGGATAAGTGATGAAGTGATAAGTTACATGATGTGATTGATAGTGCATGGAGGATGGTGATCTGATGAGATAAGTAAATATGAGCATGCTAAGCGAGTATGACGTAAAAACACAATAAAATTGGTATGAATAGGATTAGTTAGAATTATTTTCATACTTATGATTATTTGATTGTTGATTGATATTTATTAAGTTTGATGTATCATTTAATTAACGAGCATTAGTATTTAGTTTTGATGTGTAGGTACGGAGGTCCCATTTAGGACTCAGACTCTGTTTTTACTCTCTTCTATTGTATGTTTGATTTAATGCCTGCAGGGAGGGTTAAGTGGCATTTTATCGGATCCCACTTAACTTGGGCCATCTAGCCGAACAGATCCCTCGAGGATGATTTCGAAAACAAGATCCACCACAAGTTGCCTTCGAGCCTATTATATAAATCCCTACCCAGCCCTATATATATATAGTTTTCGCGTTTTCAGTGAGACGAGAGATGGAGAAACCGACTGCATGTACCATGAGCGGATGCCATGACAGTCAAAGCAGGCTCTGGATTTGTGCCAGCGGACTGTTCCATTCTTGAGGGATCCTGACAACTCCGTATTTTAGTTCCTCACACCCAAAGAACGTGGAGGTTTACAGGTACTGTTTAGTACAGTGCACGTCCAGACTTGTGGTTCAAAGGGTATTAAAGGCAACTTCCTGAGAGTACTCGGTCTTCGTGCTCAAGGCCAGGAGAAATATGGAGGTAAGGAGAGGGCTTAAGATTTGAGACCAGAAAATGAAGTAAGAAAATGCCGAGAGTGGCATCAGCAGCAGTAGATCTGTAAGTTCGGGATGCTACCGGGTCTGCAGCCCAGTGGCTCCTCAATAGTGCCCTTCAGAGTGTTCACGTGGAGTATATGATGTTTTCTTTCATATGAGAGTTTGCTCTCATAGCCAGCTTGTTATAGTTATTTAATCTTCTGGACTAGTAACACTTATTACTGACGTGTTTTTATACTATATGTAGGTAATAATCACGAGTTGGAGGAGCCAACTTGGACGGAGGAGTACTGTTGTCGCTTGCACACATGTCAGTCGATAGAGTGGTTAATATTCTATTTATGATGCTATTATATTATGAATGATGTGAAATGCTAAGACATGATAGGATATAATTAAATGCAATGAGATGATGTTATGACGTGATGAAAAGCTAAGACATGATGACAAGAGGTGAAATGTGATTAGAGCACGTAGCGGAAGTGTGGTGGGTTGAAAGCCAAGTTCCATAATGAGTATACAGTATATTTGATTATGTATGATTGAAATTGTTGATATATGTATATATATTGGTATATGTTGTTTTGACAAGGTTGACCCTAATTGGACTTTTAGGGGAGACTCTGTCCGTTTTATTTTAGAATTTTTATTGAGTTTGATCATAATTGTATTGGTGTGTACTTTGAATTGCATGTCATTCATATAATACCATGTTAGGGTTTGTGCATTCATCCATGCATTGCGAGTTGTATCTTCATCTTAAGACGCCGAGATTGGATCCACATGAGTTAGGTTCGGGTTAGCCGACCTAACCGAAGCCTGTAACATGCCGGTTCGGTTCACAAGTGTGAACCGGATTTGAGGTGTTACAGATACCGATCACAACATTAATATTTAGTCTTTGGACAGAAATATTAATTTATAAGTGGTATTCTTAGTGGAGTAATCAAATATGGACAATAAATCCTATCAAATAATAAACATTTATTTGGGCCGATTTATTATTCACATAAAATATTGATAATTATCCCATATTTATTAATACAAATGAATATATAATTTTGTCAAATATTAACCTTCCTTTGGGCCAATTTATATTCATATGAATCAAATACCCACAATTGTCTTAATATTAAAAAATAAATTAATTTTAACAAAAGAGGCTACTTTGGTAGTAAATTATAGTCATTAATAAATTCTAAAATATTAATTATAATTGAACTATAATTTGAATTTAATAATCTCAAATAACATAAAATAAAAAAATTATAAAAGTATCTTTATTCAATAATTTCTAAAAGTACAATCTTTTATAATTTTATTTTGCTCACTTGATATTTTACCAAAATAGGACTGTGATTTGGGAATAAATATTTCATATATAAATTTCTTGTATTTTTCTTTCTCACATTTGTGAAAACGGCAATAACTAATACTGAATTTTGGAAAACTCCAAATAGGTTGAAGACTATATCAATTTATTCCCTCTTACAAACTAGTATTATTTGGAGATCCTGAATCATTAGATTTGGATGTGATATAAAACTAGACAGTTCTAAATAAGAGTTTATTAATTAATCTTCAATGATCTAATATAAAGTTGCTCTCATACTACTTGTTGTTATAAAAAAAAATTAAATTTCAACTAAATTATATAGATGATAAAACCATCACTATAAAACCTTAATCTTCTTCAGATTAAATCATCAAGAAACAAAATTTGATATAAGAAGTGTACCTGAATCTATAAAAGCAAAATGATTTTTTACTTCCTTAGGTTTTGATCTTCCAAATTCAGCACCAGTCCTTCAAGACAAAAGTTTCTGGACGATGAGATACCGGAATGAAAAATTACTCGTGAATTTGGGGACCATAATCCCCTATTTATACCCTTATTTTTCATAATTTCAATTCAACCTATCATAAAAGAGAAATTACAAAAATGATATCTACATGTATGAATCTATACTTATATTAATGACTCATTAAACTTAACTTTAATAGATCAATTGAATTTAGGCCATCCTGATACAATTATAAATGCATGTATATGTTTATGTCCAAACGTTAGGCCCTTTAGGACTTGCAATAAGTGTCATAGGTGCCTTTTAATCCAAAAAGTAGGTGTCAGGCCCTTTAGGCTCCCAAATGGGATTTGCAATAGGCCTAAAGGACTTGCAATAAGTGTGGACTTGCAATATGTGTCGCATGCTTCTCTTAATCCCAAAAGGGACATGCAATAAGTATTATAAGTCTCTCTTAATCCAAAAGTAGGTGCACAGGCCTTAGGGACTTGCAATAGTAGGTGTCATAAGCCTCAAGGACTTGCAATAGGTGTGGACTTATAATAGGTATCGCAGGCTCTCTTAATCTAAAAGTTAACTTAAAGAATAAGGCTTTCCCATTACCTATATACAACTCACCAATGTCATCCACGACCGATGTGCCATATACAATGTCAACATCGTCTGACAACTCCTCGTCATCATCATCTGACAAATTCTCTTAAATTAGATGGCACCCATCTGGTAAATTCCTTCAAATCATTTCCACAATCGGCGTAAGCAAAACCCGGCTCAAACTGGGCTCTCATACCACTTTTTGAGCCCCAAACCAAGCTATGATACCATTGTTAGGCCTTTTGATCCCCCAAAAGGGACTTACAATAAGTGTTACGGGCTTCTCTTAATCTAAAAATTAACTTAAAAAATAAGGCTTTCCCATTAGCCTATATACAATTTACGAACGTCATCCATCGCCAATGTAGGATAAACCAAATACCAAAATCCAAGAAGAAGGGTTTGGGCGGAGGGCAAATGATGTGGACGGGGAGGAGGAAAGGCGGTGGTGACGCGGGCCGAGGACATGGGCACGGCGAGGAGGAAGGATGGTAGCACCATGGGCGGAGGGCGTGGCACGGCGAGGAGGACCGTGCCGCGGGCGTGGGTGCGGCGAGGAGGATGGACCGCGGCATGGACAGCCCTGTGTTTTTTCAAAAAAAATAGATTTGGGCGTCGTGTGCGCTGGGCAAACCGGGTGTACAAGACCTAGGACACATCTCCTCTTCCTCAGCCGCCACGTTATAAACCATATCTGTTGTTTACCAAGAACTGTGTCATGCATGCAAAGGGCCAGTTCTTTTTACAGAAAGGCCAGCGCAAGCTCTATTTATCACAAACTGCAACATCAAGGGTGGCATTCAACCAAGGGGCACCTCGAGAAGATAAAGGCACAAGAAAGTCGTTTGAGAGAAGGGCTAGAACAGAGCAGCTCAAGCTCTTGAGCTGCCGCACCATCCCAGCTGTGGGTTGGGCACTTGCAAATCTGGTGATCAAGCTACAAACGCTGAGTTCAGGGCCATTTTAGAGACTGGCTACAGGCATATTGATACAGCTGCTGTGTATGGAGTCCAAGAAGTATGATTGTAATATATATATGTTTTCTCTTTTCTTGCAGTGAAGTTCTTTGTAATATTTATGTTGTATACTCGGACCATTGGAGACCATATGCTTTTATTTGGTACGGGTATATGTACGAGTAAGGTAGGACAAGCATTGAAAGCAGCTTTGCGAGGTGGACTAGAGAGGAATGATTTGTTTGTCGCCTCAAAAATATGGTAGCTTCCTACGTCAAACTCCATCTGTTTGGCTAACTATCACCTTTTCCAGAGCTCATGTAAACAGAGCTTAGAGTGACTATGGTTCATATGCATTGTCATTTAATTGATTTGTGTAGGTGCTCGGATCACAAGAACCATTCAAGACATGGAGCTGGACCACTTGGATCTCTTCCTCGTATGGTGTCACAAATTTTGCAATTTTGAAGGATATCTTGGGATTCGAAAATAAAACATTTTTAGCTTTTTTTTTGTTCATGGCAAACTAGATCCACTGGCCATTTCGATTGAAGGAAGGAGCAAGCAAACCTCCTAAGGTCAGAGATGTGTTGGCCTTTAATATGGAAGGAGTCTGAACAGAGATGGAGAAGTTGGTGGCAGATAGCTTGGTTAGGGCCATTGGCGTCAGCAATTTCACCGTGAAGAAGCTGGAAAAGCTTACTAAATTTGGCCAGATTATGCCTTCTGTTTGTGAGGTACGAATGTCTGATGAATCCTTTCAAACATACCTAAATTTCTTTCCACTTAAACCAAGTAAATTAAAAAAATGTCTTATCTTTTTTCTTTCTTCTTTGTTGAAAGATAGAAATGCATCCAGGATGGAGAAATGACAAGATGTTGGAAGCTTGCAAGAGAAATGGAATACACTTTACAGTATGAATTTGATGAATGGAATAACCAATATTATAAATGGCAACACATTTAGTACGCTTAATTTAGTTTTTGTTCTTATTTAACTTAGTGCATACCATGAGCAGGCCCACTCTTCACTTGGGTCATTTTCTGGAGACAGATTTCATACATCATCCTGTGGTCGAGAGGGTAAGCAATTAACATTTTGTTGAATTTAGACTTTGAATCTCTAAAATTAGTGCTCATTTCATGTGTTTGTATGGCAGGAATAATAACATGATTTAATTTTCCATTCCGAACTAGGTTGCGCGAAAATTAAACAAGAGCCCAGGCCAGATTCTAGTGAAATGAGCTAACCAGCTTGGGCCAGTGTCATACCCAAGTCTACAAAACAAGCACATACATGAAAACATAAAGGTTGCTGGGTGGCAGATTCCTGATGAAGATTTCCAGGCCCCGAGTAAAATTAAGGAGCAGGTTCGACTTGTGTACTTGATTGGAATACTAATCAATTGCATCAATAATTATAATGTTTATTTTTAATGCTTGTGAAATGCAGAGGACTCTTGATGGGGGAGCTCTGTGTAAACGAAGATGTACCTTATAAGAGCGTTGCCGATGTTTGGGACCATGAGGACCGAGTAACATTTCCTTCTAGCTCTCCGAACCACCCGTTTACTTTCTTGAGTGTGAGTTGTAAATGAATGTTAAGATAAAAAATAATAAGGAAAGCATTGCCCATGTAATATTTCCATGATCCCATAACAATATGGTTTTCATTCTTATTGTGAAGGCAATACATTAAAGTAAAAGGACTAATTTAAGAGACGAGAAGATGGAACGAGGAGAGTAAACAAGGAGGGAGTATGCATGCACGTAGTATAACAATAATATTCTAGCGACTCAGGTAACCACCATCAACCACAAGGTTATGGCCGCTAACAATCGAGGAATCATCGCTGGCCAAGAAGAGCGCCGCATCGGCAATATTCTTGGCCTTCAACACCACTCCTTGCAATGGGAACATCCCTGAAACTCTCTCCTCGACCTCCTCCGGCGGGAGCCCCATAGCCCTGCACACCATCGGCGTTGACACGACGGAGGGCGAGATGCAGTTGACCCTTATCCCGTGCTTGCCCAGCTCGGAGCAAGCGGCCCGCGCCAGCCCCACCACGGCGTGCTTCGCCATGGTGTAGTCGACGGTGCCCGGCATGCCGGCGCAGCAGCCGGACAAGCTAGCCGTGCATATTATGCTCCCCGGACGCCGGCCTCCACCATGGCCCGGCCTCCGTGCTTGATCAGGGCGGCCGGGCCGCGAACATTGACGCCGAAGAGGCGGTCCATGTCGTCGAGGTTGAGGTCTAGGACGGTCTGATTGGGGAGGACAATGCCAGCGTTGCAGAAGAGGACGTCGATGTGGCCGTGGTGGCGGGTGGTTTGTTCCACCAGCTGCTTGATTTGGGACTCGTCGGAGACGTCGCAGTTGACGTACTTGCACCGGTCATGGCCGATTGAAGCCGCCACATTTTGGCCCAGTTCGTCTTGGATGTCCGCTATGATGACGGACGCGCCATGATCGGCGAAGAGGCGGGCGCTTGCTTCACCCAGTCCGCTAGCTCCACCGGTGATGATCGCAACCTTTCCATGCAGCCTGCAGATCATATATATGATTGTTAGGCGTGAAATTCTAACGTGTGGTTGGAGTGGGAAACAGCAATGTGTCAATAATGTGATTGGGTATTATTATATTTCTAGGATCTTGTGTGTGAACTTAAATTTTTTTCTTCTAGTTTGGAGGTCATGGAGGGTTCTTATCATTACTTTCTGATCAGGTGAAACGCTAGCGATCTAGTAGATCATGCATTCATGTACGTAAATGAAAATTAGCAATGGTATATTGAAGAAAAACTTACCTTTCGTTGCTTATGGGTTCTGACATCTTGAACTCTTGCAATGGAAGAAGGAAAGAAAGTCTGTATTTAGCTAGCCTTCACTAAAAAGTAATCTCTCAATATGTTAAGTTTTTCTGGACAGTTCAAGACGATTTATTATTTATAAGCTGCTCGGGGACGAAATGCTTTGGAAGAATAAAACAATGATCGACACATCCAACCAAAAAAATAAATATATTGAACAAAACTCTCGGCGGATTCCCCGTTCTGATCATCTTCTCACATCCCATGTTCTAATGACGCATTACACACGCTTAATTTTGATTAGTCTAGGGCGAAAAAACATGATTCTCATTAGCAAGGTTGATTTCCAAGCAGATTATTTGTTTAAAAAAATTAGATCCGTTTCATTATATTTATGCAAATAGCAAAAGCTTTTCACGAGTGGATTGTAAGTTATAGTCAACTTAGATATTTATTAACAGAGTTTCAGGCTTTCATTGTACCAAATGTATAAATCTCCTACACCAAATGTGTCAACCTCCATCTTTTAAAGAGTGTATCAATCTTTTATTATATTAAAATTCAAAATTTTAAAATTTTAAAAACTTATTGAAAAATAATACTTTCATGAAGGAGGAGGGGCGTAAAAAGTTACTTCTTTTTATTATCCCTCGAACCTATGACTTCAAATTCTGCTGGGAATGGAGCTCAGCGTGGCTTGCCAAGTGCCCAACCTCAGGCTCGGCTCACTTAAAAAGGATCAGCTCAGTCACATATGAGCCACATTGGTGATCAGCAAAGCTCCACGCCTTGAGTGGCTTTCAGATTGAAAACTTTAAAATTTTAAACTTTAAATTTTAAATTTTGATCCAATAAAATAACATAGTTTTTTTAGTGATAGGTGGAGCGTGATAGGTGGAGCGTACTAAAAAAATAAAATAAAATTCTAAATTTTGATCCAATAAAAATAAAATGACTTTGTTTACTGATAGGTGGAGCGTGCGAAAAAATAACTAATTATTTGGCAAGATGAAAGCTTAAGGTTGCCAAAAGTTTCTCTCGCTAGCATGTCATTAGATTTTGTATGCTCAAGTCCCCAACTCCGATGTATTGTCTCGTTTTTTTTAGTAGTATCGTCGCCTGACCTTGCTTTGATAGAATATTCTAACTTATCTGCTACGTCACTGTGTTGTATATTTATATATGTTTCTTTTATATATACATATATATATATATATATATATATATATATAAAGAAGTATAAAAAAGGATTTGCTGTTGTACCTAGAGCTCCTATCATATTTCCGTGTAATATCTTAAGTATGTAGCCACTTATACAAGTTAATTGTTTTTTATTTCCAATAACCTTTAATCATATATATAACATATATCTCGTATCAAAGAGAATCGTGAGTATAAATTAATATATACATGGCCTTCTCAAAGTGGCAAGTTATTTTATATTAAAGTTTATAGACCCATTCATAAGATTTTTCAAAGTGGATAGTTATTTTCCATAGAAGCTAGTAAACTCACTTTCATAGTATCAAGGCCAATACACCAATTATAAGTACATTTTTCTAACACATTTATCACTTTGTGTTAAGGCCCGAACAAAATAGGATGAAGAATTTTGACCGTGTTTATAAATGATCCAAAAGTAGCAAAGCTCAAAAGAAGTGTGAATATACGTCTACATGCAAAGCTTAATAGGCTTGCAATTGTGGTTGACTGTTAGAATAGTCTCATGTTTTTATAAGAGATAAGTAATATTTAAGAGTTTTAAAGTGGTTAGTCATTTTGAATTGAGCTAATAAACCCATTTTAATATGACATCAGAGTCAAGCTCAGTGGCCTAAGTTGTATAAAAACCCTTAATAATAATAATTATTTTAAAAGTAATAACGGTTGGTCTATGAGTAAGTCTAGAGGATGAGGGAGTGTTAATCCATATACCCACAGTAAAAAGAATCCAGAGTAGAAATCAATATATACAAAGAACGCAAGTCTTTCTAAAGTAGCTCAGTGATTTTGGGTTAATAGGCCCATGCCACATACTTGACCATGCTCACGTACGGTTTGAATTAGAATCTCTATATTTTGCATGGATACTGGTGCCAATAGTTGTCTGGGGAGGGTTGTTGAGAATTTGATCGACTTTCATCGATTCGATGTTAAACTTAATACATGTAAGTTTCGAGGTCAGATGGCATGGGCTCATGTTAAAACCTAAACAACCCCTACTGCCACATAATTTTTCAAAAATTAATAAAAATAGATTGGGTCAACTTAATCTTTTTATTTAAATATATAGTTGGGTTTATTTTACTCCAAAGCTAAGTTGAGGGCAATCATATCAGTATAATAAAATTTTTCTTTTTTCTTATTTTATCATTAAGCCCGACTTTTCTACCTGCTAATAATATAGAAAACTTTGTCCATATTAAGAAGCTCAAGTTAAAAAATGTAAATTTTACATTTTTTAGGATAAGTGATTAATTAAACCAACTAAACTTATATTATATAAGAGCAAGAGAGAGGAAACAGGGATTACTAGCGTACCTCATGTTGTATGTCCAATGTGGCCTGTGTTTCTCAAAGTTATCACTGAAAATATTTCTTGGTGCAAGACATGTTATAAAAATATTAGATAATTCTTTTAACCAAGGATACCCAAGAAAAATGTGGGGAGATAACAGTTAAGTTAGAGTTTAACAACTCAATCTCAAGTATAAAAGAGAAACTAAAATTTTAAAGACAAATAAATTAACTTTCAATCAAGCAATATTAAGCTGGATGAGCAAGCACCCCTATCGGCTAGTTTTATTATTTTGCCGTCTCTTACTGAATCATAAAACACGAGCACGATTATGTGAAAGAAATCTCTTATTAAAAAAGACAGTTCCATAAATAGGCAATAAATCATGGCCGACGTTAAGATTATTAATTTATATAGGGAAGCAATGAATGCTCAGTTTTTTCTCAAAGCAAGCAATGAGTAATAGCTGTCTTTTTATTGTAGTTGCAAAAATTAGAATTAGATGTTAAATCAGATGAGAAGAAAGTCATTGAATCGGACCGATTCATCAAAAATCGGATAACAATTAGTCAATTTGAATTTATCAAAATCGTTGGGTTATTAATTATAAAATATATCATTTTGATGTTATCGTGTGTATTATATTTTATAGTATTTTTTTAAAATTATTAAGAGTTAGTTATTATTTTTGGTTCGTGTCAGAGTCGAGACAACTTTTAATTATGAGAATGCCACCGATTATTTCTTTCCCCCGATTATTTCTCCTCAACATTTTGCCCTTCTTTCACTCACGTTAGTGCTACCATTGCCCAATCCGCTCCGCTCCTATCCCGCCCCATCCCCCCTGCCACCCCCTTTCGTGCAGGCCTAGCCTGTCCCCTGCGCACCTCGCCACTGCCCTGCCTTGCCCCACCACCCCCTTCTGCCAGCCCTACCCCGTGGCCCACTGCTGTTGCCCCCCAGCCCCTTTTTGCCTAGTTGCCGCCCTTGCCACCCCATCTAGAATCGGTTTAAATCGGCCGATTCATAGATTGGGTCAAATCAGGTGGATCGGCTCGAATCAACCGATTCACGGACTGATTTTGTCTGAAAACCAATTTTTCAACTTTTTTAAATCGGAATCCTTCCAATCCGATTTAAATCGAATTGGCCGATTTTTACAACCATACTTTTCGTCACTCAAATAAAAATTAAATGTAAATTTATTTTTTCTCAGAAAATTTTCGCCTGCCCTTATGCATTGAGATTAGATCATACCGAAAAACAAAAGCATTCCTAACAACTCTTATTTGAACGAAGTGGAAAAAAATCGATCTTTGTTGTCTAATAGAACAAACACTAATACCTTAATTGAGTTGGTCAAGATCAAATCTGTTAAGTGCTATAGAGATATATTCCGAGCAGATAACATGTAAATCGCAGGTGTGAATAATAGTAATACCTAGGTAACAAACAGAAGCCGAAATCTCACGATATTATATAGTTTTTTTTTATGTTATACAGTTTCTTGCATAAAACACTGTACATTATGATAAGTTCAAATGGTTCGTGCCTGCACATGATTTTCTGCATGGTGGTTGTTTAAACTTTAAACCAAACAGTCAATTCCCTGATCAGACAAACTCTGTTCTACAAACAGCCTCAGAAATCTGCCTTCTATGCCACTATTGAAAAACCAAAGTTGGGTTCTATTGTTAGAGGCAAAGGCATGCAGCAGCAGCCTCTTCTAGGCGCTTCCTCTCGGCAATCACCGCCATATTCATCCACCCTTATCATTTATTTGTACACTGGGCACTTTCTAACAAGATCGGGTGCTAGGTATTTCTACTCTATTTGTACCCTTATCATTTATATGATCCATGTTCTTTGTTTATTTTGTTGCTTTATCATTTGTCTGACTTGTCATTAGGAGATGTGTTGAGGTGTTATCTGGTGTGTTTTTATTTGAATAATGAATTGTAGTCAACTATTGTCTTCAATAAGTTGATGTCAAGAGTTTCTCTCACTGAATTAGCTTTAGGTTTTAAATTATTGAGGGTCGTTTCCCATGCTAAATTCAGAGTGACATTTTTTTTATTTCTTCAGGCATAAACAGAATACGATTAAATGATTTGATCATCTTTGTTTGGTCAGGATTTAGTTCCAGAATGTGACAGATGCATGGTGGGAGGAGTTCAAAATTCTCTACAGCCTACCCTGGATTTAATGGCCCATGTTTTGGGCATAATTGTTTCTAATCCAAAGGTTTCTTCGCTGGACTTGATAAATAATATTGATAATCATGCCATATTTAAAAAAGTATATACTTGCTCTGATACTATTAGCCACTCTTCAATCTTTTCATTTTTGAAACTTTCAGAGCCAAATAGCTTGAAACAACTATTTTGTGAACTTTCAGAGTTTAATTTTGGATAACATAATTATGAAGAGATGCCAATGTTCTGATGTTTTTTTTCTCCCGTTATGGTTAGGATTTTGGTACTTAGGTGATTGTCTCATTTTCATCAATAACAGTGGGGGCAATTCTTTGCACATTTTATGTGTACAGAGTTCGCAAGCACCTTTTCCATTTTGACAAAATCTATGAGAGGTTCTTTCCTTGACGTACCTTCAAAGTTGATTCTAGAGCAAGGTATTTTTCTTGTATTTATTTCTGTTTATTTTATTTATTGTAGATCTTCCTTCATAAAATTTGCATTCTCTCCTAGTTTCCCTTTTTCTGATCATGGATGGAGTGCAAATTGCAGATGAAGAACCATTCATTGTGGCAGAAACATGAAATAGATGTAGTCTAGTGAGTCCACTGAGTAACATGGAAGAGAAAATATTCGCATCTACATGATTTCTTACAGGAACAGTTGAAGAAACTCTTATTGTCGGAAGGTACAGTACTAGGGCAGTTTCAAGTCATTGCTTTACAGAAGTGATACAGCTCATGATGGTTAGTGCAAGAAAGAAGAACTACACGTTTATGAAACAAGCTTACAAGACCAGTTTTGTGCTTAATAGTAAGATTTACTCACCGACCTCGTGACTTTATGTGAGAAATAATATCTTACTGTGTCTCCACCATGCTATAAAGGTTTGAAGATTAGTGCATGAACAGCAAAAGTAGCAGTTCATATGCGAAAGAAAACAAAAGAAAAAAGTCTGTATCTTCAAGCAGAAAAATCATTGTTCACTGCTTTTTGACCTGTAATTCTTGTTAAAATGTGGACTTTCCATTGAATTAAATTGTCCGTTTAAGCTTTTCTTCTTTTCATCTTCATTTTTTGACTTGTGAGGAAAAGAAGATTTGATGTTGATTAATAAAATTGTGTGTTGCTTTCCCACTTTCTGTGCAAAAGGCAAGGATAAAATTAATTTCAATCTCTATCTAAAGCAAACTTGCCCTACCACCCAAGTAAAGGATCAAAATTCACCGTTATATAGACCCAACTTCTTTGCTGAGATTGTCATCTTTGGATTGTATTTGCTGCAAATTGGTGTATCACTGATCCTAAAGCATCTTCATGGCTGTAAGTAGTTATTACTTCACTAAGTTTTATTTTTTCTTGATTCTTTCTAGCCGTGGAAGAACTATAGAGCAAATGATACGATCGTTTGTTCTGAATTCAACACGAAGTCTTATGTTCTGTATTTCTTGTAGAATAAAACGTATGGATTATGAAGCTCATGAAGTACACAAATGCTGATATGCCATGGATTGATGCTGCTCTGGTGATTCACTGCAGGTTGTGGCGGTGAAGGTGGGGATGCACTGTGAGAAATGCATCAAGGCGATCAAGAAGGCTATTAAGAATATTGAAGATACATATATGAAATTACTAGTAGAAAACATGGATCTATAATCTGTGCGTTCAAATAATTTCAGCAAGAACGACGTGTTATAATTATTATGCTATTACCTTTCTTATTTGACAGATCTCGAATCGTACAAATTCGACGTAGCTCTTACCAAGATTACAGTCACCGGAAATGTTATGAATATTGTTAGTAGATGAGTAGGGTGTTAGTAGGGGTAATTGGGTAGGGGCGTTTAGGTCATTTCACTAGGGAAGATGCCTCTATAAAAGGGGCTGTAACAGAATTGTGTAACAACTTTTGGCTTTTGAAAATCAAATCCCCCTTTTGGAGATTGCTCCATCCTTCTCTCCTTCCTTGAAACCCAAGACGCCCATGGCGTCCCTCTTCCCCCTCTTCTCCTTCTTCTTCTCCTTCTTTGGTTGCTGAAGTTGCAGCCCTTCTCCCATCCCTCTTGTTGCTGTTCTTCATCTCCCCTTTTCCAAGAAGAACCCCTTCAAGATGGCACCAGCAAAGCAGGGTACCAAGCCTTCCAAGGACAAGGAACTGATTGTGGATCTTGGAGGAGAAGCACCTTCCAGATTGGTATCAGAGCAGGTCGAGGGAGGTATGTCTTCTTCATCCCATCTTGATGAATTATCCCAGATTAGGAAGGTTCAAGATCAATTGATTGCTGCCATTACCAATATGTCATCAAAATTTGATTTATTACTGCAATCAAGAAATGATGGTTTGGGAAATAGAGAAGGGATTGGGACAATTCAGGGGAGGGTTCCTGCAATGGGTATGGAGAGGGAAGATCCATTGCTGGAATCCCAAGTTGGACGCCCTCAAGAGGGGCTGGAATCTCATGCTGGACGTCCCCATGGGGTGTTGTTGTCATCAAGTGAGAGGGGGCGTCACCATGAGGGGCTGTTGCAGGGAATGGTTGATCATCAGCCAGGAGCACAACCTATTACAGCAGGTATGGGGCGACCTTGTGAAGATGGGTTGCTGGGAAGGCGACCTTGTGAGGATGGAATGCAAGGTAGGCGATCTGGTGATGACTTGTTACAGGGTAGGCGACCTGGTAATGATGGATTGCATGGTTTGGACCACCAAGAACAGCTGGAAGAGGGGTGGTTGCAAGGAGGAAGGACGCAATTTGCTATGGGCAGGAGAGGAAGAGCACCTGTTCGACGAAATTTCCAGGAAGGTGCTGCCCAAAATTGCAGGGATATTGATGCCTATGATGACCTAAATGAAGATTTCTTGAAAGGCTCCAAGATTAGCTTCCCAAAGTTTGATGGAACCAAGGACCCAATCTCATGGTTCAGCAGGGCAGAAAAATTCTTCAAGCTGCACCACGTCCAAGAGAGATTGCAAGTTGAGTTGGCCAGCTTTCATTTGGAGGATGATGCACAAATTTGGTATGATATGTTGCAAGAACATCATGGAATTCCTAGCTGGCCTGAATTGAAGGAAGCCATGAATCTTCAGTTTGGTCCCTCGGAGTATGAGGATTTTTATGGCGACCTTACTCGGTTAAAACAGGACACAACAGTTCAAGAGTACACCGTTCAATTTAACCGATTGGCCACTAGAGCTGGAAGCATGACTGAAAAGCAGAGGATCAGCAGCTATACTTGTGGTCTCAAGCCCCAATTGAGGATGGAGGTGAAAGCTAGGAAGCCGGACACCTTATTGGACGCTCAAGGGTTGGCTAGACATTTGGAGACCCATGTAAATCAGAAATCAGCAACAATTGGGAGAGCATTGAACAGGGGATATCAATATGCAGCTGGAACGTCTAGCAAGGGAGGAAGTTTTGGGTCGGTCAAGGCTGATGTTGGGGTAGCAGCAGAGCAGCAGCAACTCAAGGAGAATCCTCATGGACGGAAATTCAGCATCAAGCAATTGCAAGAGAGAAAGGAGGCTGGATTGTGTTTCAGGTGTGACGAGAAATTTGTACCCGGACACAAGTGTAAAAGGTTATTTGTCATTGAAGTGGAAAGGGAGGAGGAAATGTCGGAGGATGATGATAGTGACCCGGAAGATGACTCCCTTACTCCAGCCATCTCCTTGAATGCTTTGACGGGAATCATTACCTCAAACACCATGAGGGTTATCGGAAGAGTGGGTGGACACCAAGTGACAATTCTGATTGATTCGGGTAGCTCCCACAATTTTGTGAATGCAAAGCTGGTTCAGAAATTGAAGTTGCCAAAGGAAACCAGCAATGGACCCAAAGTTCAGATTGCCAATGGCGACCGAATGAGTTGTGGGGGAAGGTGTTCAGCTATCAAGATCGAATTTCCAGGATATGCTACAACTTCGGAATTTTTCATACTTCAGCTCGAAGAGATTGACATCGTTTTGGGTATCCAATGGTTGAAGACGTTGGGGCCAATCTTATGGGACTTTGAATCCCTCACGATGTCCTTCAAAGATAAAGATAAAACAGTGGAGTTAAGAGGGCAGATCACTCCTCCGGATCAATTGTGTGATAAGAAGCGTATTTCACAATCTTTCAAACAAAGAAAACAGGGGTTATTGATGACTTTGCAAGTGGTGAACAGCAGGGGTTTGGGTCTACCGGAAACTACTTTAACAGCTCATCAGCAAGATGGATTGGATCAGCTATTGCTAAGGTTTGAGAAAGTGTTTTCTGTACCCAAGGGGCTGCCACCTACACGCCCTCATGACCACCATGTGAACCTCAAGGAGGGAACAATGCCGGTAGCAGTGAGACCGTATCGGTATCCTTACTTCCAGAAAAATGAAATTGAGAGACAAGTGAAGCAATTACTGGAGGATGGAGTAATTCAGCCTACATCAAGTCCCTATTCAGCTCCGGTGTTGTTAGTCAAGAAGAAAGATGGAAGTTGGAGGATGTGTGTTGATTATAGAGCTCTCAACAAGGCAACGATAAAGGATAAATTTCCTATTCCCAACATTGATGAACTCTTGGATGAATTACATGGTACCACCTATTTTTCTAAGCTGGATTTGAGGTCAGGTTATCACCAAATAAGAATGCATGGAGAGGATGTCCACAAAACAGCTTTCCGGACACACCATGGGCATTATGAGTTCAAGGTTATGCCGTTTGGATTATCCAATGCCCCTTCCACCTTCCAAGCTTTGATGAATGAGGTATTTGCTCCATATCTCAGAAAATTTATATTAGTTTTCTTTGATGATATTCTTATCTACAGCAAGTGTTGGGATGAACATCTATACCATCTTGAGTTGACGCTAGCTGAATTGCTTAGACATGAGTTGTATGCTAAGAAGGAAAAATGTTCTTTTGGGTTGCGTCAAATTCAGTACTTGGGACATGTTATCTCATCCGAAGGTGTTGGAGTAGACAAGGAAAAAATAGAGGCTATTGTGAATTGGCCGACGCCGAGATCAGTTAAGAGTATAAGAGGTTTTTGGGATTGGCCGGGTATTATAGAAAGTTTATCAAGGGATTTGGCACTCTAGCAGCTCCATTGTCGGATTTACTGAAAAAGGATGCTTATCATTGGGACCTTCTAGCGGAACAAGCCTTCCATGACCTGAAACAAGCTCTCACAAAGGCTCCGGTGTTGGTGTTACCAAACTTTGATATACCCTTTGTGATTGAGTGTGACGCAAGTGGGATGGGAATAGGGGCTGTTTTGATGCAACAAAACCAGCCTATTGCATTTTTCAGTAAGAAATTGAATGGGAGAAATTTATTGCTGTCAACTTATGAAAGGGAGATGATGGCTTTAGTGTTGGCTGTCCAAAAGTGGCGTCACTACTTGTTGGGTCGATCATTTGTGGTCCGGACAGATCATTCCAGCCTCAAGTTTTTATGGGATCAGCAGATTCATACCATGGCACAACAGAAATGGTTGGTGAAGTTGTTAGGATACGACTTTGTCATCGAATACAAACCCGGGAAAGAAAATAGAGTTGCTGATGCTTTGTCAAGACAGCAGGAAGGCGACTTGCTGGAAACCGTCGGTAATGTGTCCAAGCAAATAGGTACGCCTTCTTGTGCAGCACTCTCAGTGGCTTTGCCCAGTTGGTTAGAGGTGATAAAACAGGCCTATACTACCAATGAGCATTTGTTGAAGTTGAAACAGCAATGTGCTGACAATAAGCTGTCCTCAAGGTGGGAAGTGAGGGACGACATCTTATTCTACAAACACCGGATTTACTTGACTTCCCAAATGGATGTTATACCCATCATTCTGAAAGAGTTTCATGATGGTACTCATGAGGGGATTCAAAAGACCTTGAAGCGACTTAGAGCGGTTTTCTTTTGGTCTCGGATGCACAAGGACGTGATGAGCTATTTGCAGAATTGTGACATTTGTCAAAAGTTTAAGAGCTCCACGTTAGCACCAGCTGGATTATTACAACCACTTCCAATACCCCAACAAATATGGACTTCCATTAGCATGGACTTCGTTAGTGGATTGCCCAAGAGTCATGCAAAAGATGGCATTTTTGTGGTGGTTGACAGGCTTTCCAAGTACAGCCATTTCCTTCCTATTGCTCATCCTATTTCGGCTCAATCTATTGCCAAGTTGTTCTTTGATGAAATTTTCAAATTGCATGGAATGCCGGCTTCGATTGTATGTGACAGGGATCCAACCTTCACTAGTGCTTTTTGGAAGGAACTTTTCAGCTTACAAGGAGTCGCCTTCAACTACAGCTCCGCCTATCACCCTCAAACCGATGGCCAAACCGAAGCAATAAACAGGGTGTTGGAGCAATATTTGAGATGTTTTACAGCAGATAGACCTCATACTTGGGTTAAATGGCTGCCATGGACTGAGTTTTGTTACAATACCAGCTTCCAATCTGCAATCCGAATGAGTCCTTTCGAAGCCGTGTACAATATGCAGCCACCCACCCTTTTGTCATACATTCCTGGAACAGCTAAGACAGCAGAGGTTGATGAGGTGCTGAGGTCTAGAGATCAGTTGTTGAGGGAATTGAAGGGCAATTTAGCGACGGCACAGCTGAGGATGAAACATTACCATGATCTCCGGCGCCGTGATGCTGAGTTCCAAGTAGGGCAGCCGGTGTATTTGAAACTCCAGCCATACCGACAAAATTCCTTGAGAACCAAGCGATCAAACAAACTAGCAGCTCGCTTTTATGGTCCTTTTCCAATCATCAAGCGCATTGGTCAAGTTGCTTATGAGTTGCAGCTACCAGCAGATTCTCAAATACACAATGTCTTCCACATATCACAATTGAAAGCTTCGGTAGTTGCGGGTGTTCATGTCCATACATCGCTCCCAGCTGCAACACAAATGGAAAGTTGATGTCTGTAATTTGTTGTAATTCCAACCTTGAGGGCAAGGTTGTGTTTCATGGGGAGGGAATTGTTATGAATATTGTTAGTAGATGAGTAGGGTGTTAGTAGGGGTAATTGGGTAGGGGCGTTTAGGTCATTTCACTAGGGAAGATGCCTCTATAAAAGGGGCTGTAACAGAATTGTGTAACAACTTTTGGCTTTTGAAAATCAAATCCCCCTTTTGGAGATTGCTCCATCCTTCTCTCCTTCCTTGAAACCCAAGACGCCCATGGCGTCCCTCTTCCCCCTCTTCTCCTTCTTCTTCTCCTTCTTTGGTTGCTGAAGTTGCAGCCCTTCTCCCATCCCTCTTGTTGCTGTTCTTCATCTCCCCTTTTCCAAGAAGAACCCCTTCAAGATGGCACCAGCAAAGCAGGGTACCAAGCCTTCCAAGGACAAGGAACTGATTGTGGATCTTGGAGGAGAAGCACCTTC
>JAURVB010010545.1:0-15854 GCA_033002965.1 Piper betle
GATGACATCACCCCAACTCTTGGTGTTTCCAGCCAAATTGACCGGAATGCTCATGTGCATCCTAGCCTGGTGGTCGACCCTCCTGGTTCACCCCCAGCTAGCCCTGGTACTGATCCAGCAACCGGCAGGCTCCAGACCACCCAGCACTCAGTACCGGCTCCAGATACGATCGGACCCGGGTGCCTGCTCGTCAATCCTCAACACTAGGTTAGTCCTGCCTCGTCTTTTGATCGATCATACTACTGGCACGCGCGGTGGTGCTCACTCGGCACGCACATCTGGTTCCTGGTATCCGGCTCAGTCCCCCACGCGCTACTACTGCCCACATGCTCGGTCCCGTCTTCTAGCACAACTCGACCTCTCATGCGTCTGGCTCCTCCCCTGTTCGGTACCCCAACTGCACTCCAACCTGCTGCATGGCTCCGGTAGGTTGTTCCACCACACGAATAACACCGGTTATCCACCTTGAACACGGGATTCGCTAGGGACAACTGCCAAACCCTAGTGCCCGACTGTCCCACAAGCTAAGCCTCTAACAGCTACCAATAAGGAAAGTACGATGTTCTACCTATTATACGTACCTGACTTGTGATTTCGTCTGACTGTGATCCGCTAACCCTAATCTAAATGAGGGCATAAAATTATACATTAGTATAATTTTATTTGCATGAACCTACATGCAATTACATGACTAATATACTATCAATTTTTAAATGATGTAATTAGTTCATGTTAGTCTTCATTACTTATTAAATTTTCAGCAATTCTGATGATAATTAATTATTAATTATCCCCATCTAAAACCCCATTAACTAGTTGATAATTTAATTATTAACATGTCCCATACTTAATTCTTTTGTATTTACCTTATATTCTAACTCGACCACATCGAGTTCTCCTATATTTACCTGGTTGACATTCTACTTTAACAATTCCTTTAACGACCCCAAAGCTCTCTAGCTTTATTGTAGTCAACTAGCAAAAGCCGGTATTTTCACCATGCATGGCGACCAACCAGTAACGTGGTGGCCTCCATTCGTTGCTATGGCGTCTCCAACTTGGCCACCACATGGCAACTCTCAACCAGTCCTTGGCGACGCCATTCTAGCCACCCAATCAGCAACCCCGACATGACCATGGTCACTCCATGTCGGTCACAAAATCAACCCATGACCCATGGTGTAACGACCCAGCCCAAAGTGCAACGTAATGGGCTAAGTCATTTCTTTAAAATGGGTACCCCGAAAGTTAAAGATCTATAGTCCATTCTCACTTATAAACAGGATCTTCTCCCAGTAGGTATTAGATGTGGGACTAAGTTGAGGGATCTCACAATCCACCCACCTTAGGAAATTTCGTCCCTGAAATGCCTATTCTTGGCCCCCTTGCTAGCCCCAGCACACGTCCCTTTTGGCCATGACCGGCAGCCTAGCCAACGTTTCTAGTCTTGGCCCGTTGCTATCCCAAGCCCGTGACCTTTTTTTGGCCCGTAACCGGCAGCCTAGCCAACGTCCCTAGTCCATCCCACCATCTAACATGGAACCAGGTCGGCTCTGATACTATTTGTAACGACCCAGCCCAAAGTGCAACGTAATGGGCTAAGTCATTTCTTTAAAATGGGTACCCCGAAAGTTAAAGATCTATAGTCCATTCCCACTTATAAACAGGATCTTCTCCCAGTAGGTATTAGATGTGGGACTAAGTTGAGGGATCTCACAATCCACCCACCTTAGGAAATTTCGTCCCCGAAATGCCTATTCTTGGCCCGTTGCTAGCCCCAGCCCACGACCTTTCTGGCCCGTGACCGGCAGCCTAGCCAACGTTCATAATCCAGCCCACCATCTAACACGGAACCAGGTCGGCTCTGATACCATCTGTAACGACCCGGCCATTTTTAACAATATTGTGGGCCTTGTTGGCCAGGTGTTACCAAAATAAAACTACTAAATGCCGAGTAATAAGTTATAAAATAATGGTTCCCACAGTCTTAGACCATTTCCCATAGCCACATTTATAACTCAAAACAAAATAAAAAGAAGTCTCATTTATTACCCATTCTCCTAACCTGACTATCCTATCATACTTTTATTCTACCTTATTTGAGCTGAAATCAAACAATCTTGATTGGCCTACATACCCATGTCGGGATCAAGCTCGATGTAGTTCTATTGGCTGATGGGTTAGTCCATCCGATGCCACTATAAAATATTGGGCCGATGGGTCAGTCCATCGTGCCCCCTTATTGGCCGATTGGTTCATTCCATCGTACCCCCTATTATGTTGGGCCGATGGGTCCATTCCACCGTACCCCCTATTGGCCGATGGGTCCATTCCATCGTACCCCCTATTGGCCGATGGGTCCATTCCACCGTACCCCTTATTAGCCGATGGGTCCATTCCACCGTACCACTTATTATGTTGAGCCAATGGGTCCATTCCACCGTACCCTCTATTGGCCGATGGGTCCATTCCACCGTACCACTTATTAGGTTGAGCCGATGGGTCCATTCCACCGTACCCCCTATTGGCCAATGGGTCATTCCACCGTACCACTATATTAGGTTGAGCCGATGGGTCCATTCCATCGTACCCCCTATTGGCCGATGGGTCCATTCCACCGTACCACTGTATTAGGTTGAGCCGATGGGTCCATTCCATCGTACCCCCCTATTGGCCGATATTTATTTATGGACTGTCCGTTCCATTCTGACATGTCCATTATTAGATTTTGAACAGTGCGGCTAAAAAAATAGGGTTTCTTGAAACTAGTCAAACGTGAATTTCATATCTGCCATCTAATTTGCAACCATACAATATCTCAACACCCAAAGACCTATTGCAATTTATACCAAAAAGTTCCAGCAACTTAGCAAGGTATTTCTAATGAATTTATGCGTTGCAACCATGCATGTAAGAGTTCTAATGGAAAAGAAACTAAGAAGAAGTATGAAATACTTACACCACAATGGAAAGGCACTGGAGAGGAGGCAAGAAGGAGTGGACTCGCCTCTTCTCCCTAACCCCCTCCTCCTATATATATATGCTTCAACGAGTTCCTCAATTAAATTCTCACATCTATTCATGTATAGGTATTCCCTAGGTTCAACGAGTCCCTTTATTAAATTCTCTTACCCCATCATCCGTTCATGAATCAATATTCTTTAGGTTGGGTTCGTCTTCCCTAATGCCAGAGTTTGGCCTTACGTCTTCTCTAAGGTTAGGGTTTGGCTTTACGTTGAACCGTGACCAGTTTACTTGATAACCAACCATATCCATTCATCGAAAATAATATTTCATAATACTTAGGTTCAAGTCTTGAAATAAAAATTTTCACATATTTTCACGGTTCTTACAATCTCCCCAACTTAGAAATATTTTGTCCCCGAAATATTATAACATCAACAGGATGATCATGATTAACTATATCTTCGGAACCTCAGGTTGCTCTTGTTGTTGCTTCGGAGGCTGACGACCGTCCTTATGTATGTGTACCGTCCTTCCACAATTGTAGCACCGACGGGGCTCACTGCATAACCCTGAATGCATCTTGTTGCAATTTTTACATAGTCGACATGAAATCTCCTAAAACTTCCTTTTGCGGTTCCCATCGACATTCCGTTATGTTCAAAAAAAATGTTTTTTTTTTCAATGATTACTTAGGTTTGTTAGTGAGTCCACTAATTCACTAATGACATACCCCATTGGAGAAAGATAAATACTGGACTCTACAACAAGGTACTTGAGTCATAAGATGTGAGCTTTTGGGAAACCTTGCTCTGATACCATTTGTAACGACCCAACACAAAGTGCAACGTAATGGGCTAAGTCATTTCTTTAAAATGGGCACCCCGAAAGTTAAAGATCTATAGTCCATTCCCACTTATAAACAGGATCTTCTCCCAGTAGGTATTAGATGTGGAACTAAGTTGAGGGATCTCACACATGGCGACTACCCTAGTCGGCCACATAAACAACACCCAACTAAACCCATGGCGGCTCCCCTTGCACCACCATGACAACGACCCTCTAGCACCACCATGACGACGACCCTCTAGCACCACCACGGCGGCGACCCTCTAGCACCACCACGGCGGCGCCCTCGACCAGTATGGCTGCACCACCACACCAACACCGACCTGTTCTCCCCTCAGATTTCAGACCTGCGTCCCTCCTTGACAGTCTGTTTTGGCCCTCTAAGGTGACTCCATCTGGCCAGCATCACCGTCGGGAGCAATTCCCACCTCCATCACGTCAACCCCGCACTATGGAAGGAAACATGTCGTAGTTGCTGCTGGAAAATAGCAGGACGTCCTCCTGGTTTTCTTCTTCCCTTGTTGATTTCTCATTTAATTCTTATGTTTATCATGTTTATGATTTATGCAACATGTGTATGCATGCACCAAAAGAAAAGAAAGGAAAGAAAATTACCCGAGTGAAGGAGGAAATCTGGCGTCTATTTGAGGAGGAAAAATGCAGATAATGCCCTCCCCTCCTCCTTTTATAATAAAATAAAATGACGGCTAGGGTACGTGGAAGCACTCCTTCACCGTAATTCCTTTAACCGGGTAATTGGGTAATCGATATGATTCACTTAACCATTTCACTTAACCTATTAAATGGGTGCATGGTATGGTTAACTTAAATAGCTAAATGGATAAATAGTGTAGTCGACTCGACCGATTCAACTAGAATTATCCAGTTAAAAATTAATTTTCAATTAACCGGGTAATTCATACTTAACCAGCTAACGTTTTTTTTCATTTAAATGAAAAAAAATTAAAATTTTCCCACGTTCGATCCCACCGCCTCGAACGATTATTATTATTATTATTATTATTATTATTATTATTATTTTTTGGGTCTTTACAAAACCCATAGCACACAGTAGAGTTAGAGCAGCTATCTTTGTTTCATTTATCTAATAGAGTGAGATATTTGATTTAGGACTAAGTTAGCTAGGATCCTACCAGAGATTCAATGCTTCTTGCACGGAAACCTAAGAGATTGACCTAGATTGGTGACAATGAGCTCATTAGCATATACCACTATTTGGTACTAGAGTCCACAATATGCTAGCAGGACTCGCAGGGCACCCTAGTATAGCCATAGAATCTGGCACAGAGTGCCTGAGGATCAGGGAGACACAAGTAGATGTTAGGCCACATACCTTGCACCAATATAGTTTTTCGAATGTAGCCTAGACTAGTATCTTGCAGTACTCTAGACTACCTGCTTGACCACCCAGTCAGCCATTAGGAGTGAATATAGGCATTTTTCCACTGAGGTCATCACATTTATGTCCCTGTAATTTGCCGTGATGCTAGGAGCTAGTCCAGTTAGATGATTCCAACATATATGGTTAGTCTAATGAGATGACTCGAGCATGTATGGTCAATCCAGTCAGATTATTCCAACATGTATGACATGTTTCAATAGATGATTCAAATAAGTGTAGTCTGTTTAGCTAGACTATTTAAAGAGATAGTGAGCTATGTCAATGTTCAGAGTTCTAGCATCATATTGTCCATTTGGGCCATGTGCAGCTAGCTTTTGAGGAAGAGCTACCATATTGCCAATGAGATGACATCTTTAGTTGAGTCTTCTGACCATAGATGATGACAAAAATTCTGAGGACAGAGTTTTTATAAAGAGGAGAGGTTGTAAAACAGCAACTTCAGGTTAGAGTTTTACCCGATTGTAGTTTTTCTGCTTCGGGTCTATATAGAGTTGGTTCAAATGAGTTTTAGATAGACTAGTTTTCAAACTATGAATATGGGCCTAGATGGCCGTCCGAGCATGTTATAGTAGCTGAGTATGTCTGACAAGCAAATGATAAAAGTATGAGTTATCAGTATATACCGAGGTATACAGATTTGTTTGTATGTGTTAACCTGGATTTTAGGCCTAGATTTAGGCTGTTGCGGCATTTAGTATCCGTACGGGATGTGCAAGATATTTCATTTAGGTGTAGCATAAGGATTTCAGATCACAAGATTGTGCCCCTATGAACCCAGTTTGATTGAGTTCATGGTTCGAGGCCCATTTAGCTTTCTTACCTTGATTCCCACCTTACGAGCCACTTCTAGGAGTCGAATCATTTTTTACTTTGGACAGTTTCAATCCGAGCTTTTCGTCCATATATATATTATATATACCCATAGGTGGGCCCCATTAGGCCACGAGTTGTCGAACATCTTGATCATGCCACGTAGCAAGATCTGAGCCTACACTCAGCCTTAGCTTCACCCATTTATTTCTAGAGATTTCCACGATTTTGGATTGTTTTCATATTAGAGCTGCAACCACTTTGGCTAGCCGTCGGTGAGACCTCAGCCCTCCTCCGGCCACTAGATTGGTAAGGCTATGTCCATCACAACTGGCTATCAGTCCAACCCACCATTGCCACAGGCACTGCCACAATTGCCGCTGGTGACAGCATTTTTGTAGTCAATTTCCCCCACCGCCATCATCCATTTGGGCTATTTTTTGGCACTGACGAGTGTCTTCTGGTAAAGTCGACCTCACCCACAACTTCATCTTGGCGAGATCTACATTTCAAGGCCACCCACGACCACTGCCGCGGCCGTGATTACCGTCGGCAATACCTGTGTACTCGGTGGTGATACTGCCACTTCCCAACTATTTACCTGCCAACTAGGAGCCAGACTCAGTCGATCGTTTCCACCAGGACCTCCACCATGATGTGTCCTATCGATCTCGATGGCAAGGACATCAACCATGCCAGCGTCGGTGTTTTCGGGCCACGGGTATCGCCACCCTGAGTTCGTCCCATTTAACTGCGTCCTACCCGATTTTGCATCAACATCCGATAGCCTGTTCTTGTTAACTAGCTCGCCAACCCATGTCCGATTCTGCCAATCCATTTCATGTCTGCCTAGTCAACCCAACCCATTGTCCAGTTAATCAAGACCGGGTTGGTTTAGCCTATTTGACTCAATTTGGTTCAGCTCAGTTCGGACTGGTTCAGCCTATTTTTGGACCATTTTCATTCGTTCTTATACCGTTTTTAGTAATTCGAGAACTCCTATATTACTTTAGATCTATATTTACATGATATAGCATGTTTTGATGTTATAATTATTTTTCTTTCTTTAATATTTACTTATTTATTTTTTTATTCATTATTGTTTATTTATTTTTGTTTATACATTTATCATATATGATGAATGTTTACATGATTATTTGCTATTATTAATATTTTATTTATTTATTTATTAGTTACGTATATGCTATTATGTATTTGTATTTAATTATATATTCTTATATTGTATAACTATGATATTATTATTATTCATGATTAATGAGTATTAACTATTTGCTTATTTATTTATTTATTTATTTATTTATTTATATGCTTACTAACACGAGTATATATGATGTTTACTTGTGTTTACCTGTGTATTTATATAGTATAATTATATTATTATTTTGTAATTAGGATATTATTTCTGCTCACATATTTATTATTTATCTAAATATTTATGAGTGGATTTCTTATTTATTTATTTATTATTTATTATTTATTTTTATTGAGACTCAATTTGGGTGCCAAATATTTTCTTTATTAGGATGTATTGATGATATGAACACACATTACGAGCATACATTATTTAGAGGTGTTAGTAATTTACTAAGCAGTGGATTTCAATGTACGTTACAGAGTCTAAGCTCGCCGTAGATGTGCCAATATGCTTGGAGCTTGGACAACAGGTCCGTAGGACTCTCCTCTCTACTTGACTCCGTACGTGTAGAGATTAATCGTGTGTTTTATCGGATCCCTTCGATGTCTGGCCATTTAGCCATGTTTTCTACACATGTTTACTAAAACTATAAGGATAAGATCCCTGTTGGTTTTTAAACTAAAGCTCTAGAAATATATGATTTAAGCCTTTTCCTTAAACCTATTCTATAATTACATGTAGTTTTAGGGATTTCACAAATAAGAGAGTGAGCGGTATGGATAAATGTATGGACCGCACTAATACTCCTTCAAACCCTGAGGTAGTGAGGTGTATGAGGGTATTGTATAATGTAACAAATTTTCAGAATTGTGGCATTAACTTAACTGTTTCTTTTGCCACTCGAGTACCATGACGGGTGAAATATGGAAGATGTGAGGGCGTAAGCGCTATATGTATGAATATGAACATTAGTTGTGCATGCAATCCAGCACATGCTTAAGTATTTGAGGTTTCATAAGTTTTTATGGGTAATAGAATACCTATTTGCTAGATTGTATTAGTATTTTTCAGACTAGTAATAATCGTTACTGACATTTTCATATGATATATATAGGCCTTGCAAATCTTGAGTCGACTTTGGTGGAAGGACAGATAAATGCTACATACTTGAGCTCAGTGCATTTATTTTTTTTCTTACATTTACTTATATTTAATGTGTTTTGACGCATATTTAATAATGTCTTCTATTCTCATGGTACCAAAAAAGTTGTTTCAATTTATTGTATCGATCAAGTCTTACCAACTAACAATTTTAAACATGACTCAACTCGATCGTATTATTTCTAATTCAGTTTTTAGGTGAACCAAAAGCTGGGTGTTACAATTCAAACATGGGAATTGGAAATGTTTTAAATCGATCGGCAAGACCTTTAGTAACCAAACAATTGGGACAAAAAGATGTGTTCGTTGATTGAACTCGGTAGAAATCAACAAAAGTCAAAAGTTGCTTTTCCAGATTAATGGTTGAGATTTGCAACGTTTAGTTATAAATAGGAGACCTTTCGAGAAGTTTTTAACCTAATTAGTATATTATAATTTGAAAAAGGAAGGTCAGCTCACTCTTTGCTCAAGCTCTTACTGGGGAGGTTATAATGTGAGAAAGAGTGGAATTTGTGTATAGATCAAATCTTTTTGATCTAGTAAGGACATTGTAAAGGGTGTGCGCTTATGGTATTTGGAGTGGGATTATATTCACCATTGGTCGATTAATTACAAAGCTCAAAGAGGGAGAAAAGCTTTGGTTGGCAGTGCTCCAAGGTATTGGAGTGTTGCTAATTACCTTGGCTAAGTGAAGACCTTGGACATAAGCTACTTTGCTTGTTGCTTTGGCTCGATAGGAAGAAGTTGTAGAAGAACAAGTAGGTGTTTGTAGGGTTTCAAGTAGTTTACCATAATGAAGTTTGAAGACCTACCCGGTAGCATAGGTGTAGGAGTTTTGAACTCCTTTAAATATTGAGTACCCTATTTGTGTCACTTTCCTTGGGATAGAAAAGAGGTGTGGGCGTTTTAACATCTTTAAATTTTGAGTGCCTTGTTTGTGCCACTTTCCTTTACCTTTCTTATTTCAAGTTTGTGCATATAAGGTGTTTGATCATTTACTTCACTCAAAACACTTGTGTTTAACAAGTTCGATTTAGTGCCTCGTGTGAAGCTAATGAATTTGCATTTGTTTTATTATATGCTTTGAATCCTAAATTACTAACTGAAGAGGTTATTTGCAATTTGATTACTTGATCACTATATCATATTTCGATTGCTTTACCATTGTGTATGCTAGCAACTATTCCTTACTTCTCGATTGATTAATTTGATAATTCTAAGCTAAGTGGGTCAAGTAGCCTTTTTATTTGAATGTTGTGATCTTAATATTAGTCAATACCTGCACGAGGACCCTATAAGATCTTCAATGATCAATTAACTATTTCTAAAGGCATTGCTTAAGTTAATTACATTACTTAACCATTGTTCACCACTAAAAAGTATATTTTAACATGCGAGATTTTATGGGAGTTGTTAATTAATATTAATTAGAAAAATGAACTTATTAATCTAATCACCATAAAAATACAGATACTAGCCCGAGAAATTAAATTAAAAGTAAGATAAAGAACTTACCTTGACAAGAGATTAGCAGCGCATTATCTACTGGTAAACAAAAATCACAATGAAAATTGCATTTTATCCACGGGGTAAAATACACTATCATACTATGCCACAAGTCGTCTGAACTCGCGAGTCCGTCCTTTTATGATATCTTAAAAAGATGTGGAAGGTGGCAATTACTACTTCTAGTAACTGCCCCGCTAACTCATTTAAATTAAAAATATATGGCACTTTTAGTAAAATTTCCAACATAATCACTGATAACATGTCATTCTCTGGTTGGAAGGCTCAAAGGGGTTGATCATACAAAAAATTGATGAGACTCATCTTCCTCTCATTGTGAATGATTTTTATTTATTATCGTTGGAAATCGTAGGGTGAACAATATTCAACGCTGCCGAAAAGGCTCGATTTGAAGCAATCATATAATCAATTTTAAGATCTTCAACTACCTGGTTCTCTGATCTTCCATCATTCACCACAATTTTAATATTGTTAAATCTTTAAAACATGTATGCTAAGTAGTTAATCACAGTTTTAAATATTGAGGAGCACAAAATGAATCTTCTAATTTCGGATTGTGGAATATTCTTCGTATGAAAAATGAGCTTTTTTGTGAGTTGGTCGATCAAGATCAAATATCGATGGTTCTCTGATTGCATGTTTTATGACTAACTTTCGCACCAGCTACATAGGATCTCTTTTGGATGATATGAAATTTGGGTCTTTCTGGTTGTCATGAAATTACGTGAAAGATATATAAAATTTGGAAGTGAAAATTTTGTATTTGGGTGTCATTTTATTTTCAATTAAAGTAAGTTTATACAAAAATTTTACAAAGTTACATTTTCTTATGAAAAATAAAATAAATTAAGAGAAAAATTTGAAGACAAATAGACACCAGAAAAAAATATTTACTTTTTATTTTATTTTCCCATACCCAAACATGCAATAGAAATTTTTAATATTTTCATATCATTTTATTTCTTATGACTTTTTTTTCCTATACAATATTTTTATATCAACCAAATAGACTCTTAATGCAAATCATGTTATGAAAATTTTTAAATAGTCAACCTTACAAAGTGTAATTGTATTTAATATATATTTATGTAAAATAGATTATTAAGCTAATTATTTTTTATACAAATTAAGTATAATGATATTTAAGAAAGTATAAAATAATTATGATTACATTATGTGATCAACCCATGCATTTTCTAATAAGAAAAAACCTTCCTCTTTTTTATCTATTGAGATAAAAAAGGGGGGTATTTTTTCTCTCCCCGAGGAGTGGGCCAAATAAAGTGATAATAATTAATTTAAATATAAAACACATTATAGAAGTATTAATTTTTTTAAAATATATTATATATATACTTATTTTAATAAATTGACCATTTAGAATTTTAATATTATTTATATTTGTTTTATGCTAACCAAACGTAATCTTAAGAGTCAGAAATTATTCTTTATCATGTTACGTACATCTGCCACTACTCACCACTACCGGATGAGTTTCGTCCATGGTGCAACGAGCTGTAGTACATGTATAGTCACCGTCACACAAGTCATTGACAACTACAATAACATAGATTATTCTTTTGTTTCCATTCATACATTTGTTTGGATTAATGTAGATACAGCCAGCTCTGCTCTGATCATTCTGGAACACATATATACATTCTCACATACCTTGTTGAATTTTAAGTATAAGTAATTCTTCGTTGAATGGAAGCACAACGTATGGTCTAAATGGAAGCACAACACTTCCATGTGTTCTCTTCTTGTCAACTTGCCTCCCGCCAATCTCTAACCATCTCTATTTAGGCATGGGGCATATGTCCCTATTTATACATGAACCGAGAAAATCTGCAATTGTAATGACGGTCAAAGTGTTCCCTTCCTATTCCTATGGGTAGGCTCCTGCCGACTTCTGCAATAGGAGGAAGGATGAACCGGTCGCTTTTAAGGGCGACAAACTATAATTTGGGACACCGTATGGTTTTCTTTCCGCAAATCAAATGCATGTCGACACAAGTTCTTCCAAACTACACTAACAGTACTTGATCTATGACGACTATGTGATGTTGCCCACCCTCACCCTGGGCAAAGGTCACTAAGGAGTGGATCACAAAGAAACAAGCATGCATACAGGGACACAGGTGAAGGAAATGGTATCTGAACACAGCGTAGAAGACATGTTTATGGAAGCCAATCCCCTGTTTGAAATGATAATCCACTGATTTGACAGTTGACTTTTTATTTTCGTTCTCCAATTAGTTTGGATTGCAATCTTTTTCGAGCTAGCTAGTACGTAGCTGTCTCAAGTTAGTAAGGGATGAGTCCGCAATGTATCTAATGCAAACAATATACATGTGGGAATCAGAGGCCCGTCGATTATGGGACAACCCATGTCAATAATACATGCATAAAACTTAGTGATAAGAATGAGGACGCACATTAATAAAAATGTCATATTCCACCTCCAAGGCAGACATGCAACTTCAATACAAGCACACGGGCCTGCCTCCAAGGGGACCACTTGTGTTCCGCCAAGCCATGCACCGTCTGGATTCCTTGTCTGCCGCCTCCTCCGTGGACATGGCACTCTTCTCTTCATTAAGCGAATTGTCTTATCTCCCTCCCAACTAATTACCTTGGTTGGAACAAAAAGGGCAGTTTGGAGGATCAAGAATCCGTCCAATATATTTTCATTGAATGTAGAGATCATAACAATGTTGATACCTTGGTGAAAATGCAGAAGCATTTTGTTGCTATACATTCTTATTCTTCTTTTAAGTGATCTGCTGCTAATTAACTTGACGAATAATGTCTTTCTGAATGGCTAACTAATATGTATATATATTTCTATGTTACTGTTTACATTTGAAGTCAAGTTTGGACCTTGTTTTACAAGCTATATGTACGCTCAGCTAAACCAGTTGGCCCAAAGCAGATGCTAGATCAGTGTTCTTGTGATTTGTGAATAGAATAAGGGAGTCCCTGTCAATCATTGAATATCCTTGATCATATGAAATAAATTCAAACAGTAGTAGGATATAACAAACAATGAACATCTATCATCAAAAAATGACTCTTTTATAATAATTGCTTTTATAAGTTGGGAAAATAGATGCACTACAACGTATAATATACTTCTCCGCATTCGGTTACAGTTTGTGCCCCCGTCACGTGGAGTTTCATACTTATAATGGTCCACAATTTCCCCCTTAAAAATGTTAAAAATAGATGAACTCCTTTTAGACGTGTATACTTTTTGAATCAAAGATAACAAAAATGAATCAATTGAAATTAGTCGTATCTAAGTTGCAGTTTTCTTATTTCGCTGGTCCCCTTGCACCCGAATGACTACTAAAGTAACTCAAATGCATGCATACATAAAAACACGTATCTATATACTCTCCCGTATCAGTAATATCTACAATTATTATTACCATTGTTTTTCTGTACTGATATTAGAGAGTTTTGTATGATGTAGGACCTTGTGTCAGGAATATTGCCCGATCCCTCAACACTGCATCTTCGCACTTACATCTCTATCTATATATCAGACACATACACAGAAAGAGAAGTTGCTATTTTTACATTAATGGACCAAAGACAAGGACATTACATACGTGAGCCAGACGGTAAGATGCAAGCTGGCCTACCTGGAGAGCCAGCTGGGGGAGACAGGTCTTTTCTGGAAGTTAACCCACTTACGATAAATCCCCCATTGCTCTCCAAAACCATTCAACACATGTAAGAGTCTCATTTGCAATGCAACTTGTAACCAAACAACATCGAATTTTGATACACTTGTATCATTATCTATTAGAGAAAGCATTATATTTACTGGTGTGCCAGATCGTGGAATGACTTGAACCATTTTATATACGTTTCCCCTCTTGCTAGACAAAAGGGAGAAAAGGCACTTTAATTATAAGCATCAGAATACTAATTTATAGTATCAGACAAAGACCAAGTTCTTAGCATTTAACATTAGAGAGTGATGTGGATGCAATGAACGCAATCCAACATCCACAGTTTTAAAAACTAGCATATTTACATCGAAGTGCTGCATGGAGTTTATACGTGTAATTTATGTTTACATAATAACTAGCATATTATATATATATATATATATAAGTCGACATAATCAAGACTTAATTATCACATAATTAGTAGTTGATTTGATACTTTGATCTTCCCAAGTACTGTAGTGGATTTTGGAAACAAAGAGAGGGAAAAGACGGCTAGGTAGATGGGACGTGGAGACGAGCCTGCTGAAATGGGTGGTATAAATGGCAACGCTTGTGATAGAAACCAGACGGGGCTAGCTGGGAATGAGAGAGACTCTGGAGGGATTTAGAATGGACATGACATGTGGTTTTCTTGGTCTGGCATGTTCCCCTAGGGGATATCGATCTTCCACAATTTTTTTAATATAAAACCAAGTAAAGATGAATTATTGGCTTTCAAGAGTTGAGGTTCACATCATCGTATCATTAGCCCGGTGTCCGTTTTTGTTCCTTTGGGATTGACTAGGAAGGTTCCTCCACGGTTGAATAGAGACTACAGAGCTAGAGCTTTTTCTTCCTTTGGAAAAAAACGAAACTTTTTCTTCTCTTTTGCATTATTGCTTGTCTTAGCCTTATCTTGTGCATACAAAAATCATTTTGGTCGTACAATACAAACAATAATGAGCATATTCGATCCCTCGTAAAAAAAGGTTAATTTTACCAATGCATTTCCATTGCTCAGCTTAATTTGGGATACAAATAAGGTTAACATTATGAAGAACTGTAAAGACCCGAAAAATAATAATAATAATAATAAATACTTTCGTCGTGGTGGGATCGAATGTTGGAAAATTTATTTTTTCCATTCAAATTATTTACGGTCAACTGGTTAACTGTGAATTACCTGGTTAAGTGAAAAGTATTTTCACCGGTTAATTATTATTTAATCGATCAAGCAGAATCAAACCGTTTAAACAATAAAGTAAATCATATCGATTACCTTGTTACTCGATTAAGTGAAATACGGGCGAAGTAAGTTTTCACAAACCCTAGCCTTCATGACATTATATAAAGAGAAGGGGAAGGGCGTCATCCACATAATTTCTCTTTAGATATGTGAGATCCTTCAACTTAGTCTCACATCTAATACCTACTGGGAGAAGATCCTGTTTATAAGTGGGAATGGATTAGAGATCTTTAACTTTCGGGGTACCCATTTTAAAAAATGACTTAGCCCATTACGTTGCACTTGAGGCTACATCGTTAGAAATAGTATCAGAGCCGACCTGGTTCCGTGTTAGATGGTGGGATGGACTAAGGACGTTGACTAGGCTGCCGGTCACAGTCCAAAAAAGATCGTGGGCTAGGGTTAGCAACGGGCCAAGACTAGAAACATTGGCTAGGCTGCCGGTCATGGGCCGAAAGGTCGTGGGCTGGGGCTAAGCAACTGGCTAAGACTAGAAACGTTGGCTAGGCTGCCGCTCACGGGCCAGAAAGGTCGTGGGCTGGGGCTAGCAACGGGCCAAGAATAGGCATTTCGGGGACGAAATTTCCTAAGGTGGGTGGATTGTGAGATCCCTCAACTTAGTCCCACATCTAATACCTACTGGATCTAATACCTACTGGGAGAAGATCCTGTTTATAAGTGGGAATGGACTAGAGATCTTTAACTTTCGGGGTAGCCATTTTAAAGAAATGACTTAGCCTATTAGGTTGCACTTTGGGCTGGGTCGTTACTGGTTACGTGTTAGATGGTGGGCTGGACTAGGGACGTTGGCTAAGCTACCGGTCACAGGCCAGAAAGGTCGTGGGCTGGGGCTAGCAACAGGCTGGACTAGGGATGTTGGCTGCTGGTCACGAGCCAGAAAGGTTGTGGGCTGGGGCTAGCAACGGGCCAAGTATATGCATTTCGGGGACGAAATTCCCTAATGTGGGTGGATTGTGAGATCCCTCAACTTTGTCC
>JAURVB010010546.1:0-41246 GCA_033002965.1 Piper betle
GTGCAGTTCTTTGAAACAAGGTAACTTTAATTTACCTGCGAGGAAACCCATTTTTTGTTTGATGTACTCGTCCCTCCGAATTTTGCAGATGTGTACCTGTAGCATAGTCAGGATAACAATTTTTTTCCCTGGCTATCCATAGCCATGCATAATTTATTCTACAAAAAGATTGCATAATTGCCAATCTGAATATTTTTTTCAGACGCGTATCCATCGCAGACTGAGAACATGAATATTTCTTCCATACAGTTATGTTTTTCTTTCCCCTTTTTTCCTCGTTGAATGGGAAACCCGCGGTTATATTTCTAATGATCGTTGATACAATTATGGCTCGTATTATCTATATCTTTCGATAGATCTACCACTTGTCTGTAAACATATCTATATATTTTTTTGTTGTCTCAACGTGATACAGTCGATAGTGAAGGAGACATGTATATTACCCGTCTTTGCTTTAAACAGTTAATTCATATATATTATATATGTAAACCAAAATAGCCAAAGGTTCATGTCGTGTTATAGACTAAATTAAATAAGATAATTATTGATTAAAATTTTTTGTTCTTAATATTATGCGAGCACTAAATACCACGGGAAATCACTACTTCATCACTCTAATTAATTATGTAAAACCCTAAGGGTTTTTCTTTTAACATTGGTTTATTAGTTCTGCATGGTGAAGTACTAATAACATCAAGATTTTAATCACAGATCATGAAAAAATGTAGTGAACAGTGGATAGGCTCCGATTCCAATGAAGAATAATTAAAAAATAAAATAAAGTGCGTGCCTTGCAGGCTTGTCCCCTAAAATTGGGTTCACAAAGTATATGTCTAACAAGAATCAAGGACGCCATTTTTCAGTTTTTCAGATGTGGTAAAATGGTGACGTTGGAATAATTAGTTCTGGTAATTTTTTGGAGTATTTGTTTAATGCCTCAAGAAGATGAGGGAGCAGATTTGATGTCTTTTTCTTGACTTCGCTTCGAATGTGTCTGATCCTAACTTGTTAATCTCTGGTATCAGCTTGAATTTTCTCCATCGTCCAGTTCTTATGGTGATGAGATTGCTTGTCACTGCAGTGTATATATTAAGTGCTCTATGTATCACATTAAAGTTTTCTCGTGCATTATCGGAGGAATCTACGACGCATCCTCTCCAACTTTGTTCAAATTGCTAGGATTGAAGCCTGACAAAAAGTTGAACTGCTTAAGGGGTCAGTTCGGTTCCGTATCTCTAATTCGGATTTGGTTCAAGTCCGGGTCTTGGAAATGAAATAATAAATATAAGTAGTTTTAAATATTATATCATATCATCTGGGTGTACTAGTACGCTGCTTATCACCTTCTAATCTAATCCAGCACGATTTAAATATACGTAATATTTTGATCCATACCTAATTTTTTTATATAAAAATTTACAAAATTTGGGTTTTTTTTAAAAAATACCAGTATTTAAAAATATTAATGAAAAAATATATTTTTAATATTTATTAAAATATTTTGTTTATAATATTAAAATCTTATTGCACCCAATTTTATTCGGTTGAACTAAAGATACCATGTACCGGTTCTAAATCCAATATGATAAAGTGAACGATATTTAAAACTATATTAACATATCTACCAAGTTGGGTTCGGGTTTGGGTCTTAACAACTAGGGTTGAGGTGAATACCCGTAACGAACCTGACCAATTAGCAACACGACTTTCTCCCCACAGCCTTTCCTCCTTCAGCCATGCACGTCTCCGACCTCACTCGGGAAGCTTGGCCTGCGCGATTCCAAGCATCTTATTTGCGAGGCCGAAGAGCTTTGCCGCCTCTACGATGTTCACATTGATACCTCCGTTCTTGGCATTGACTGGTATCTTTCTTGCTGCTCTCCTCTATTCTTAATAGGCTCTATGATCTCTCCCTAACGTTGTCATGAATAAGTTACTCTATGATCTCTCCCTAACGTTGTCATGAATAAGTTATCATTATTGTTCTTTCTGTTTGGTGTTTGCAGAGTCTGTAAGGCTGTCATCTGCTTAGAAATTGCTGTAAATAGGTAACCCATGTCATGTGTGTAGCTTTATCTATCTATTGAGCTTTTTGTCTTGCAGAGTCGTTTTATCAAGTAATTGGATTGTGAGATCAAATATTTTCAAACAAGCGTCAGAATTGGTTCCAACGAGCTGAGTGGTATGTTGGAGAAGACCTACTACCGGTTGTTCAATGCAATGCAGAATTGTCTTGGAGTCAAGTAATAAATAGTTTCCTCTCTACCTTCTTTTATGAATTATAAAATGCCTTCTTGTGAATAAATGGTTCAAAAAATTTTTGGGTTTCCAATATTGGATAATGTGATTTTCGTAGGACACATATGGATGTTCGGGAGCTTGCTATTCAGTTCGGTTGAGTTCGCCTGGTGCCCGTCGTTCAGAATGGTTTTTCTCTGTAATGAGCTCTCCTTTCTAATTTCTACTTCGTGGGTTTGTCATTTCTTGTACAGCGAGTCTGTTAGTACAGGACATTCACAACTGCATCTATAGAACTCAGAGTCCTATACCACATACTAAAAGTTTGGAATTTTGATACTTTCCTGTTCTAAAAAATTATGGGTATTTTTTATTGTCTTGAAATCACACGAAAAAAATATAAAATTTAGAGATTAAATATTTTCTTGTATTTGATTGTGTAGAAATTTAGTCAAATCAACTCCATATAAAAATTTTATAAATTAATATTTTCTTGTGAAAAATAAAAAAAATTAAGAAAAATTTTGGAAAGCACATGGGAAAGAAATATATCGTTTACATCTTATTTTTTTAGTATCCAAATATGTTAAAGAAGCCTTCAAAATTTTCATGTCATTTTATTTTATTATATTTATATTTCCTATAAAATTTTTTATTTATATTATTTTCATGTCAACTTAACAAACCCTAAAAAGTCATCGTCCATTCTTCACTATCTCGGAAAATTGTTTTCTATAATAACGTAAGAATTCACATTTACTGAATTGGTAGAGTCTCATATGTTCTGCAATAGCTGCAGGTTTAACATTACGCTGTCTGGGAACAAATCCTTTCTGCATTTTTTCCCATATTTTAACGTATAAGAATAGATGCTTGTGTTCAATTGCTTCTAATTTTTTCCTAAATTATAACATGAATACTGATTTTTTCCTTTCAGCCACAAGCAAAGATTTCTCTCTTCACTGTCAGATTCTCGGCGTTCAAGTATAGACTTCAGTCGACCTTTTTTCGTAGCTGTTGCATTCTACTTGTGTGCAAGAAAACACAAGTTAGTAAATTATGGTGACTTTCTTTATGTTGTGACAATGCAAATGGATTTTCTTTTGTGAATGTACTTCTATCTGATGATTGATCAATATTAACTATATCTCAAAGTTGAGAAACAAAAATTGCTTGAGCTATGTGGATCATCTAAATCTGAAATTTCCAGTGTAAGTTTTGCTTCCCCTTCCGAGGTGGCTGTTCTCTTGTGCAACTTATTTAAGCATAATCTATCCTTACTCCAATGTAGGTCTCTATTTCATTGAACGACCTATGTTTTGATGTTTTTGGAGTTTTAAAAGAGAATATGGAAGTAAATATTTAGTGGTTCTCTTTTTTTTAACAGCACAAACTTTTAGGATAAGTTAGTAGACTATTTAAATGTTACATGGTATTAAAGCCAAATGTTTGAAATTTAAATCATGTTAACGATATGTCCCCAATAAATATTAATTTTCTCCATGTCATAATTAATGGATTATTTATCTTGTGTTTAGACTTGTTCACGTGCTGAATTTTTAAAAAGTTTGCTTGCAAGTGACAACAAGTGTTAGAAATAAATATTTACTCGTTCCCTTTCTTAACCGCTCAAGTTTCTTAGAAAAATGATTAGGCCATCTAAGATTTAGAGAGAAAAATGACCCAAAAGTGGTAAAAGGGCACAGACGTTAGTGGCTAATGTTCTTAATGATAATTGTGGTGATCAACACCAGTCTTAATAAATTGCCTGGAGTCTTGAGTTAGCTAGTGGATCATTTGTCATTAACTAATGGACAGGTGACCGATTATTATGTTGATTAACAGAATTGTTAGATGCATTCCCAGGTAAAAGATGACTAGTTGATGGTGGCGATCTATCTGATGATTCTTTGGAAGCAGTGAAGACAGCGTGGAGGTGAACTGCAAAAATTTTTCATGGGAGCTTCTACTTTTATTGTCAAATGAGATTAGATATTAATGCCCTGAATCTGTTAGTGGACTGTCCTAGATTTAAATAGTACGCAACAAGCTATTGAACAAAATACAGTGCGAATGCTATGATTTGTAATTAAAATTCTCACTACGGTTAGCAAAACTGTTTTGCAAGCTTATGGCAGAAGTTCTTGTATCTTGGACAAATGAAATTAACATTATTTTTTGACAATATTTAATGGGCACAAAATGATGTATCATGTATCAAGTAAATATATTGATAAGCTACAATTAGGAACTTAAAATAAAGTGCTAATTGATTTGCAGATTCCAGGTATTTAGGGACAAAAGAAATCAGAGACGGCAGCATACAAAGATTGGAAATTTGCGGTTATTGCTTCCAATCAGACTACAAAGATAGGTTGGCATCAGTGGCAGCGGTGGAAACCGGACAAACAAAAGCCATTGTCGACGACAACTATGGTAGCACCGGTGGTGGTGACTAGGATGGATCGATAGCCGGCCGTGAGGCAATCATGATCGTATGAGTCTAGTTCTTGGAGGAGGGCTGAAGACTATCCGGTGGTGAGCCAAAGTGGTGGGGGCGGTAACAATTAAATTCCTTCTAAGAAGATCGGGAAATTCTTAGAAATAGGAGAGGCAACGATAGGGTAGAGCAAGATGGCTCTTATCTTGACATATGGCACGATCTAAACACCCGATAACTCAAAATCCTAGAGGGGTCTACCTAGGGTATAATATATATATATATAAACGGAAAGATCGGATCAACACCGACAAAAATCGAAAGTGACTCGAAGCCTAAAAGTATTCCTTAGACAAAAATAAGGCAAAAAATCAAAATGGACCTCGAAACCTTAAACCTAATTGGATGAAAATTGAAACTCAAAGGGGTAATCAGGAAGTTCAAAATCCGTATGATACATGTAAATAAAATACTTTTAAAAAACTCAAGTGGATATTAAATATTGCAATAACCTAAATTTTGCGTTAAAACCTTGGGCTAACACCAAAAAGAAAACTGTATATTTCGGGTATACATTGATAACTCATGTTCTAATGTAATATAACTTAAATTATGATTTGTATATCGTACATACTCAACTTCCATAGCATATTCATATAAATATGTAGGCCTTATACTCATGGTCTGACCTAAATTTATTTTTATTTTATATTTATTATATTATTTAATTGTTTTTTCATAATAAACATTAATTTTTTTGACAAATAATTAATATCTCATTTATATAATCATTATTTTTTATTCTTTTGATTTTCTCTTATATCAATTAACAAAAATTAAAATAATTTTTAAAAAAGGGACTTGAATAAAAAAATATGATATTGTTATAAAAAATTCAAAAATTAAGATCATCCTCATCATCTGCCTTCCCAAAGAATTGAGGTTGAAAAAAAATTAAGAATGGTGTAGTTTAAATTTAATATTTTTGAATAATAATTTAATAATAAATTTTAAAAATACCATTTTTATTATGAATTTATAATTTTTATTGATCATTCGATTGGTTGATTTAATTTTAGTCGATCATAATGTATAGGTCAAATTCAATACCACACGCATCGAATACGGTCGGACACGCGGAAGAACGAGGACAGAATAAATTATGGTATAATGTGTTTATTTGCGAACAAATTGCTTATTTCATGTCTTTATTGAGTCTTAATTGAAATAATAATATTATGTGATTATTTTTTAGGGTATTAATTACCAAATCAAGAGCTACTCACCTCCACTGCTCGCACCTTCTTCCTTGGCGACCACCGGCGCATTGCCAAAGATGTCGCCGCCGGCGGCAGCGGCGGGGCCGCTCTTCCTCTCCTTCTCGGCCGCACTCCTCCCTCTCCCCCTCCCACCCCGCCGCCTCCCTTGCTACCCCGTCCAATCTAAGCTTCTCCCCCAACGAACACCGCCCCCTCCCACCGGCACCGGCACCGGCTCCGGCTCCGGCACGGCCGCCCCGACTCCGGCCGACGTGTTCCTCCTCCGCCACTACTCCGCCGAAGCCGGCGCCGACGCCGACGCCAAGAGAAAGCACACGAAGAATAAGAAGCCGCCCCCGCCGGCGGTATCAGCCGTCGTCGCCTGTTGCTACGGCTGCGGCGCGCCTCTGCAGACGGACGAGGCCGACGCGCCGGGATATGTCGATCCCGACACGTACCAGCTTGTGGGTGCTTCGTTTCGGTGAAAAAGATGATTGCTTTGGCTCGATTTGGTTCTGTTCATGGTGTGATTGTTGGGGTTTTGCAGAAGAAGCGGCATCGGCAGCTCAGAACGCTCATATGCGGGAGGTGCAAGCTCTTGGCGCATGGTCATATGATAACTGCGGTGGGTGGTCATGGCGGGTACGCCGGCGGCAAGCAGTTCGTCACTGCTGAGCAGCTACGGGAGAAGCTGTCTCACTTGCGGTATGAGAAGGCGCTCATTGTCAAACTGGTAATCAATGGAATTCAATGGTTTTTTTAGCAATGTAATATGTGTATTTGTTATGAGAGAGCAAAAATTGAGAATCCATCAATCTTTCCCATTGAAAGAGGCGAGTTACTTTAGAATCCATTTGAGAACAAATAACAAGATTTTCATGGTAAACTTCAGCAATACTTGTATTTTGCCTGTACTTATCTTGGATAAAGGAGGAGGGTTGGCGTCGAGGAGGGCAGCCACAGCCCCCACCCCCCCCAAATGTTACCATTTAGGATCCATCTACCCAACGCCTTTTAGGTTTTAATGGTTTTTAGCAATATGATCAGCTGAAGTCGACACTACAATTAAGAAGTTGATCAATCTTACCCTATTGAAGGAGGTGGTTGCTCAAAAAGGTGTAATCTAGAATCCATTTGAGACCAAATGACAAGGTTTTGATGGTAGTATGTTATATTGTTGTGATTTGGGATTTTTAGTTGTATTCAGGTGGATATTGTTGACTTCAATGGCAGTTTCTTGGTGCGTATTCGTGATCTTGTAGGTGCAAATCCTATTATATTGGTTGTTACTAAAGTGAGTTCCTTTATGATTTGTTGATTTTCTATTTTGATCTTCTTTGTGTATGGATGGGTTTACTCATTCTATTAATTGTGTTATTGAGGTTGATCTTCTTCCAAAAGGTACTGATCTGAACTGTGTGGCAGACTGGGTAGTTGAGGCCAATATGAAAAAGAAGCTAACGTAAGGGAAATTTTTAGTTTTAATTGTATATAAAAGTGATTTTTTGGTGTTGATTTAATCTTGTCATTGTGTACAAGTGTGTGCCGAAGATTTTTTTTTTACATTACAAGGCCTCCACTTATCTTTTATGTTGAGGATTTCCACCTGGTTTGCTGGAAATGAATGTATTTTACTACGCTGCTAAAAGGGTTGCATTATTTTTCACAAAAGTCCTGAAAATAAAATGCCCTCTACGATCACATTATGGAACGGGTAGGATAAATGGCAATGGTGGTGCAATTTCTCAAGACAGTTAAGACCTGCTATAAACATTACAATTTCATCTTTTAACTGGAAGTGTAAGAATTGTACAGGGAGATTGAAAGGGGAACTTAGTGACAGGATACTATAGCCCATATATTTATTTATTGTACTGGTTTTTCTTGGTCATTGGCAACAGTATGACATACCAGGTTGATATATACTACTATATCTTCTAATGGATATTCTTTTTTAAATCAGCGTTCTGAGATGTCCACTTGACAAGTTCAAAGTCTTTACTTGGCATTGCTGGAGTTGTTTCCCAAATTCAAAAGGAGAAAAAGGTATATTCCGTATAGTCACTTAGATAAACTCACTTAGACAATTTTGTATTATATAGAATGTTAGCTAAAGTTTGAAGCTTTCTGATTCTCCAGCCTATAGTATGATTAACTTTACATAGATTGACTTCTTTGTTTATTTTTCATCCCAGTACAACTATTGTTAAATCATTAATACTTAAGTTGGCATTTGCAGGGCCGTGATGTCTACATTTTGGTTGGTACACCCCTTAGTCTGCTTGTGGTGATTTTTAGTTTGTAATATGCTAGAATTCTTTAGAATCTGATAATATTTCTTTCAGGGGGCAGCAAATGTTGGAAAGTCAGCGTTTATTAGTGCCTTGTTGAGTAAGGACTTTTTGGCCTTTCGTGTATTTGTAAATTTGGATAAATATACTTGGTAGGCTTGTGCAAATGGCTGATTTATGAGTTGACTCTAGGCAATTGGAGTTGATCTATAATGTGTCAGAATTATTAAAAGTTTCTATCTTTTTATTTTTATATTTCCTTTGGCTGGCTCTGGTGTTTATTATCAATTGCATTAGGATTTATGTGTTATACGAGTGCTTTTGCTATTTTAGAAAGTTTTCGTAATTTATCAAGAATTGACTTCTATCATAATGGAGCAATTAACTTTGTAATGCAGAAATGATGGGGAAAAGGATCCGGTAGCAGCTGCAGCACAGAAATACAAACCAATACAGTCTGCTGTCCCTGGAACAACACTTGGTCCAATTCAAATCGAGGCTTTTCTAAATGGTGGGGTGCGTTGAACTGTTGATCACTTTCTTGCATGTTGAGCTAGTTCTTATTTAACAATACTTTTATATATCAAAAGAGGTACTTTTCTTTTATTGTCTCTTCAAGAGATTTCCTTCTCACAAATTTACTGCTGCTTAAACATTGTAATTCAGAAAATATTTGACACCCCTGGAGTTCATCTTCATCATAGGCAGGCAGCGGTTGTACATGTTGAAGACCTTCCATGCCTTGCTCCTCAGAGTCGCCTGAAAAGCCAGGCATTTTCTTTTATTATCCTCTTCTGTGCCATTGCTGATTGTTGCGTCTTCTTCGTATTCAATTCATTAAGATGCTGTTTACCGGATTATTTCCAGCTACCAACCCTAGTGGATTCTAGCTTGAATGGACAGTCCTTATTTTGGGGAGGCCTTGTAAGAGTTGACATCCTGGAGGTTGTATTTTCTGTTTCACTAAATTCTTATCTATATGAATATCTTTGCATTTAATTCAGGATCTTCTAAATTGTTATTCCTTCACGTATGAGCTCTCAGTTGCATTGGTTAGCGTTTGTTGTTGCACTCTCATTGTGGTCATGGATGCACAGTTAAGTCAACTGTCTTTCGTATTTGTGACGATTTTATGCTCATCCACTTGTTAAGGATCAAAGCACCCATTAATTTGATGTTTGCAGTTAACGTAAATTACCCTTATCCTTTGCCTACTATTAATATCAGAAAAGAATAACATTTTCTCTAATAAAATAGTTTAAGATGAGAATTTTATGATGTATTGGATTTCCGCTGTGAGATCATTGGCAAATTTTATAAAGAAAGTATGACCAATTTTTAGTAGGGCGCTAGAATTACAATATTTTGATAGCTTTGCTGAGTTATATAGAAATGGCAGAAGTTAAACATTTAGTTTGACCATTAATAGTCTTTTTGGAGACTCGGAAATGAAAATTTTCAGTTATTGACTGCAGTCATGACTTAAAACTCTGAAACTACAGGTTCCTCCAACAGCATCGTTGACATTCTATGGACCACGTCAATTGCAGATTTATACTGTGCCTACCGCAGAAGCAGAGACATTTTACAAGGTAAAATTGAACTTCTGGAATCCTCAATATGATATTTTTTGGGGAATACTTTCCAAAAAACCATGCCGTCTTTTGTGGTACTGATTCTCCATGTAGCAAATAACCAGTCCCGAAAGAACTCTCTTTCCACACTGTGTTACCTTGTCATATTGAATTTTTTTTTCTCCGTATAATTAATTCCTGCCTGGGTCTTTGTAATAGTAATATCCATAGCTTCTTATTATCTTTCTATGAAAAAATGTATTTTATGTGGGTGCGTAGGAAGAGATTGGCATAACTTTGACGCCTCCAACTGGCTGGCAAAGAGCAGAGGAATGGCCGGGGCTTCAGACAGTTAGGCATTTGAATATCAAATTCGAGGATACAAAAAGGTATTTAATGTAGTCTCCTGCTTACATATTACTGGTGAATTTAAAAGGCATTTGCCTCTTGTGTGCTAAAATCAATAATGTCACACTTGCTGTTCTGTTTCTTTCCATAGGCCGGCCTCTGACATTGCCATATCAGGTCTTGGATGGATTGCTGTCAATCCCATGAGCAAGAACGACAATTTTATTTCGAGTGAACAAACTTCTGGAGAGCTGCGCCTTTCTGTCTATGTGCCAAAGGCTGTCGAGGTATTTCTCCGTTCACCAATTCCAGTGGGCAAGGCCGGAGGAGAATGGTACGAGTTCAAGGATTTGACGGAGAAGGAAGAGGAAGAGAGACCCAGGTGGTTCATATAAGATACATAGTGCTCAAAATATTATATACGATTACTAGATGAGGAACATTGCCTTCGACTATGAATGATATTTAGTAATTAGATATCATCCTCTACTCGATGAAACTGGGCCAAAATATTTCCATTTTTTTAGGGCTGAGATCTAGTGGACAGAGTTTGTGCTTAGTTTCAAGAATTGCAAAGAAACTCGTGCTTGGGCTCTTTACTTGTACAGTGTTCTACTAATTCCTGTGTTCTGAATCTGTTGATTATTATGAATAGGGGGCGTGACCACTTTGTACAGTTTACTCTTATTGATTAATGATTGTTATTAAGGGACTTATCCAAACTATATTTTGTTGCATGGAATATTGTATTAGGATCAGCGAAGACTGCTAAAAAAATGACTTCTTCCTACCCTAAAACCAATCTGTTTCGCCATCCTTTTCTTAACCGTGGAGAAATTTTTAGTCACCCTATTTTTTGCCACTTGTATTTTTCTCTGTAGTTTGACAGTATATTTTCAGTTTATTTAACTGTCAAAAAAATTAAATTTTTTGTTTTTGGTTGTGGTTTGATGTGTATATATAATTTTGCGGTTGTAAAGAGATATATTATGTAATTTTATCAACATATAACCAACAGATTTAAAAGAAGTTAAATGGGAACATTAAGAAAAGTTATGAAAATTTGGAACAAGTATGTATATGGTTTACAATAAGATGAAGCGAATGGAAAAGGCACATTACCTTAACCTGTATTTGTCTGAAACAAAAAGATATATAATAATAATGGTGATAATAATGATAATTATTATTATTATGAGGAAGTGTGATTTAATGTCCAAGTTGAAAGATGTTTTATTGGATGTTAATTGAATCAAATATTTATTACCAGCTATCTTGTTGTTTGAGTATGTCATTTTGGTGCATGTATTGTTTAAACAATGTTATAACTTATAGCAATTGAGTATTATACTGAGTTCAAATTAAAATTTGAGCCAAGTTAAATTGAATATTTCTTAATTTAAACTTTGCTCGTAATTTAAAAAGTTATTCTTTTCAAGTTAAATATTTTCTCAAAAACATGATGAGTACGAGTTTAAACCGAACCTATTCTAATGAAAAATGGGCACATGCTATCTTGTGGCATAGAACTTTGTTTCATTTTTATTTTTCAAAAATATATGCAGAGTACCACACATTTTTTTGTTGGGATTGGGGAATGATAAAATAATTATGGGTCCTCCCCCACATGACCGAGTAGCTAGGGATTTCCATCAAACTTTTTATAATATAAATATTTGCATCATAAGTTGACATCGTAATACGTTAAAATTACTTATGTTAGGGGTATTATTTTGTATACTGAAAGAGAACTTTGCCAAAATTTGTTTCCTCTTTCGTATATTAATTTTGATTAGTCTAAAAAATAGTCATAGTCATATAAACATGGTCCAGATAACTGATTCAATGTGACAATCAAAGTTATAATTAGGAAAAGTAGAAAAAAATTTAATAGTATACATAGTATTACACGAAATGATTAATTATAAAGTATACATATTCACTAACTAATGTAAAGATGACTAAGTACACAATATAATATATAATACCGATAACATGAGTAAAATAAAAATCAGCATTTCTGTATTAGCTTATGTACCCGCGATCCGGCTGGCACATGTTTCTGTAGCTAGTCTCCGAGGATGTCAAGTGGGTCGGACCAGGCCGGAGCGGGCCGTGACAACCCAATCTAGGCCCCATTATTTTATTGGGCCAAGCTTGGGCATATTCATTAGCTCCAAGAGAACCTAGCCCGGCCCAAAGGCCTTGCCCCGATGGGGGCAGGCCGGGCTAGGCTGGACCCACTGGGTCAGACCACTCAGGTCAGGTCTGGCCCGACCCAATCTCATAATGTCAATAAACGCTTGTATAATAGTGAGCTTTCTATTGTATAGGTAGTAGTACAGTAGAGTAGAGAGCTGGGCTCTCAATCTGATGGGCCATCACCTACTAATTAAAGTAGATATGAGCCCCTTCTAGCGCTCCCCCAGCCCACCTTTTTTCACCCCTATTGATGTCACTTTCGACAACAGTTATATCGCATCGATTTCTAGCGCATCTGCTCTGTCCCCACCTGCGCCCCTCACCCTACCCCGCCACCCCTACAACCCCTCTCTCACACCCCACCCCCTGGCTCGCCCCGCCCAGCCCATCCCCCACCCCTCTCGCCCTACACCCCACCATCCCTACCCCTTACGTCATCGCCCTTGTCGCCTAGTCTTCCCCTCGCCCCATCCCTTGCCACCCTCCTGAATCAACTCAAATCGAATGAAATCAGCTCAAATTAATTGATTCACGGATTTTTTATCATTACCAATTTACATACTTTGTTGAAACATAATCCTTCCCATCCGATTTGAATTAGCCGATTTTAAGTATTTTTGTAGCCATGCGAGTGGGTCAGGCCAGGCCCAGAGTGGACCATACCAGCCCAATATAGGCCCCATTATTTTACTTGGCCAAGCTTGGGCCTACTCAATAGCTCCAAGTAAACCTCGCCCAGCCCAAAGGCCTTGCCTCGGGGCAGGCCAGGCTAGACTGGACCCATTGGGTCAGACCAGTCGGTCAGGTCTGGCCTGACCCAATTTCATAATGTCTATAAATGCTTATACAATAGTGAGCTTTCTATTGTATAGGTACCACAGAAGAGAGCTGGGCTCTCTATTTATTGGGCCAGCAGCTACCAATTAAAGAAGAGTTGTGAGCTTCAGGCCCACGGGCTGGCACGGGCCTGGCCCACTTGACACCTACATGTGCCACTATATGTTCAAATACATATAAAGTAGTGCAGGAGAGGAGAAAATGTTATAAGCATATCCACATCATGGTTGCATAAATCGGAATCGGAATCGGAATCGGTTTTCCGGTGAATCGGAATCGGAATCGGAATCGGTCTGAATCGGCCAGGAATCGGTTCAGTTGAATCGGTCCAAATTAATTTAATCAGTTATATATAATAATTTGACAATTTATAATATAAATATATTAAAATTAAGTATTGATGTTATTTTGATATTATTCTGTGTATTATAGTTTTTGATATTTTTAAATATTTTTTAAGATTTTTTTAAATTATTTCGAATTAATTATTATTTTTGACTCGAGTTAGACTCGAGTCAACTTTTAATTACAAGAATGCCACCGTGCGATTTTTACCCCCCGCCGCCGCCGGCGGCCCGGTCGGCGGCGAGTCTCGCGGCGGCGATGTCGGAGGATGTCGGCAGCCCGGCCGGACGAACCGTCGGCGGCCCGGAGCCGGCGGCGGAGTCGGCGGCGATTCGTGCGTGCCCGATTCGGTCCGGCCACGGGTGGGCGGCGACGTTGCGAGGTCGGCGGCGAGGTCGGCAGCCCGGTCGGCGGCGAGCGCGGAGTCGGGGCCGCACGGCGGAGGCGGAAACCGGGCGGCGGCGGGCGGACGAGCGGCGGCGGTGTCAGGGGAGCGGGTTTGATTTTAGGTTTTTAAAATCCAAATTACCATTTTACCCATGCTTAAATAATTTAATAAAAATCATACCTAGGGTATTTTGGTAATTTCCTAAAAAACCGATTCCGATTTAAATCGGCCGATTCCGATTCCGATTTAAATCGGTCGGAATCGGCCGAACTCGGCCGATTCCGGGGCCGATTCGGGGCCGCCCGATTCGGCCCCGAAATCGGATCGGCGCGACGCCGATCCGATTTAAATCGGCCGATTCCGCACGGAATCGGCCGATTTCTGCAACAGTGATCCACATAAGAGAAATGATATAATGAGAAACTTTTAAATGAAAGAAAATAAGAAACTTCCACGTAGATTATAAGGACGGTCTAAGTATGGAGATATTATGATAAGTTTGTCAAAGTAACTTAATCGTCTTTATAATCTAACGGTCCACACAAAAGTTCTCATTATTTATTGTTTTAAAAGTTTCCCATTGTATCACTTCTCATCTATATTTTATTATAAATCTCATGTAAGATAAAGATAAGTTTGGATGAGATCTGATTGCAGCTTTTAAGTTATGAATTATTCAAATAACGTGGATGTCAGGATACAAAGTAAGCTTGATGATATTGATTAGCTGGTTGTTGACCTACTCACGTGTAGATGTCGGATAAATTGTCCATGTCCATCCAAACAGTCATTTCGGCCACAATCGGTATGATCGTATGGTCGGCAGGCAATTCAGTCACGTCACAGATTTGTATTTATTTCATGTTGTATTTTTTGAATATTTATCATGTTATAAAATACATATTTTTCTCAAAAAATAATACCTGAGTCTCTCAATTTTACTTACTCTATCTTAAATCAACTAGCATAAAAATGAAAATTACTATTATTTTGCATATTTGACTAAGTAAATGAAATATTATTAGGAGAAAGTTCAACTCGTAAGGTTCATTTGCGTTCGGTTTAATAATTTTTTAATTAATTTTAGAAACATTACTAATATTGATGATTTTATAATATTTATTGCTCGTACTGTTGGTCATTCCATCGATCAAAAAAGATGCCCATATTTTATTTATTATTATTCTTCGGAATTAATCAATTAAATTCGGTCATAAACATTAGGTCTGGTCATACTTAATCATCATTCTATATTATCGGCACACCCCTAATCATCAAGCACCCTGTTGTTTTGATTAGGCTTCCTTTGGTTGGGAAACTCAATGATAATCATTTATTCATTTTAATTTGGCTTATAGGCTGCCAATCAGAGAAGACCACGTTGCAGGCTTGGAGCATCCGTAGGTTGAAAACGTGAGATGGCTCCGGCCAGGCGTCGGCTCCTAGAAAAACTATTCCCTGTAAAAGATTTTAGTTTTAACGGGTGGCTGCATCCTTAAGTCACAGGCTTGAACCATCTGTTATTTATCTAATAATTGATAGGTGCATGAAATAGTTTTTAAGTTTTAACGGGTGGCTGCTTCCTTAGTAAAGGGTTGCAACTATCTGCTAACGGTTAGAATCCACACCCAAGGACTTACTATATCATTTGCTATACCAAATTCCCAATAACAAGTTATTTTATTAGTTTAAACCTCTTTAATTAATAAAATTTTAAAAAATAACTGTAATTTGTAGTTATATTTCATAAATGTTGTTAAATATGACTATTGATAGAGTTTGCTGTAATATTTAATACAAAAATTCTTTCTCCGACAAATGGTGCTAGTTTTCTTATACAAGGATATAGGATATGCTATTTTTTTAATAGCTGCACTGAAATCTACAATGTCATCCCGGTTTTTAAAATAAAAAATAAAAAATTAATGGTTTTCATCTTCAAACCGTTAGGCATCAAAGGATAAATCTAGATAGATGAAATTGTGAAAAGATTTAATTTTGGTGTCAACCACTCGAGTCATGACCTTCTTTAAATTTAATATAGTTTTGTTTACGTACACTAGGACGGGCGACTTATATAAAAATTAGTTTGACCTCATAAGCGCCAAAAAGAGAAGCAAGTCATTGACATAGAAAAACAATTTAATCAGATTGATAAGTTTAAATGAGGATTGAACTTAAGTTGCAACATTTATAAGCACTGCCGGATATACGCAATTAAGCATTTTATGGGTTTGATGCAGCCACGTATATTATATGTAATGTCAGCTACTAATTCCAACTTTAATTGGATGGTTTGTTTAAAGTGGAAAGCTAATAATTAACAAGTAACTAATTTCAACTCATCCGCTAACTAAACTTCTTGATGGGATTGTAGATTCTTTCTTAACACACTACCTATCCGATAAATGTCACCAAAATGTTTATACATTTAAGATGATTTTACGTTCCGAATTGTAATCTCACCTCTAACTTCTAATAACACGATCATAATCAATGTACGTAGGAACAAAACCGCTTGAACAAAATTACAAATCAAAGTTCCATCCTTCGAACTCAAACAACATAATCTAGCTTTAAAAATTAACAAAGCTATTCACTAATTATTACTTTCCCCATTTATTCTTCCTAAATTAACCCTTAAGCCACTTTTATTTTAAATGCGAGTCCATCATAGGGCCACGTGAAGCGTGCCTATAGGTGTGTAGGCTCTTTTATGCATGTATGGAGCAAAGCCTATCTCTGCTAGATGTGCACATACATGGAGCCCGGCCCCCATTCATCTAGAGCATATAGTTGTACTTTTTTCGGACTTTGGACAAAGTTATCCTTGTCATCCAACGATCCTTTTAATCAAAAGGTTCAAATTAAATATTGCAGTTAATACTAATTTTTCTCATAATAATATTGACTTATTTAAAAAATTACTTAAATATGGTTATTACTCATTATCAAATGAGAGCAAAAAGACTTTCCAACTATTATGAAATAGGGGACAAATTTATTGACTGGGGCAAAATTGTATGCCAAATTCTTTTATTGATATATGGACGTATCATGTGTTTGTACCCATTCTATAACTTATAGTGGGTTTGGTGTTAGATTTCATTTTTCAATATTGGGCTTTACTCGTAGAAGAAACGGACAATGTCTCGGCCCATGGTTGTCACTAATTTTTTATTAATTTTTTGTCACCTTCATATTTAAGTTTTATTATTTATATTTTTTTGTCAAATTGGATTAGATATGGATCAAATATGGTTTTAGTGGATACAGATTAGATTCTAATTTGATAGATGAAACGGATATAATATTATTATGGGTCAGATATCGTATAATATTTAAATTCCGTCGAATATTGGCTCGTATATTCAGAATTTTGATCCATAGCCGATGCATTATCTGTTCCAAATATATCCCGCACCACCTCGTTTGTTCTCTTTATCCTTGCACATATTAGCTGCTATCAATCAGAAATCTTAATAGCTTTTTTATTATAAGGTGATGAAACCTTTAATTTTTCTAAAATGACTAATGGGGTATGAAAATAAAAAGAAAACATTATTATTATTATGGTCTCAGCTTTTAATTTAGTGTTGAAGTGTGGTGCTACTTATAAGCTCAAGCCCAACAAAGAGGCTATCACTCAATTACATTACAAATGAAAATTAAAAACAGGTATCTGATGAACTGAATTATTTCCAGCTGTTTCCTTCCCCCCCTCCAATTTCCAGCTTTCTGTTATATGGTGAGGAAAGCTGCTCACAGTCAATCCTATCATTGGGTTACATTTGATTTTCCACCAAGCATCTTTTACAGCACAACTGCTACAAGGGAGCCAAATAGGAGCCAGAAAAATGATTCATTTTGGGCAGAGGGTCGGTGGGTTGCAAAAATCGGTTGATTCTAAATATCGAATCGGTGGCGATCCGTGTAAAAAAACATGTAAATCGGTCTTTGGCTTGAATCGGTTTGTGAATCGGCTGATTCTACCCGATTTGAGCAAATTTCGAAATCGGCTGATTTTAGGCCACGGCAGGAGGCGGTGAGGGTGACGATGGGCAAGCGGGGGGCGACGACGACAGGGGACGGGGTGGGGGAGGAGGATGGGGCGGCTAGGGCTAGTAGCGAGGGCTGCGACGGGGCAACATGGGACGGCACCAGGGCGGCGATAGGGCAACGAGGTAGGGCGGGGGCAAGGGGGGGACAGGGTGGCGAGGGCAGCGATGGGCGGGGTGGTAGCGGCAATGGTGATCGAGGGAGGGAAGATAGGTGGAGTTGGGGAGAGAGAAGGGAGGATGAAATAACGGTAGCATTCTCGTAATTAAAAATTTAATCGCCTCCGACTTAAGTAAAAAATAATAACTAATTTTAAATAATTTTTAAAAAATTCAAAAAATTATTATAAAATATTATAAAATATAATAAATATTATAACATAAAAATGACATCAGAATGACATATTTTATAACTAACAACCTATTAATTTTGAGTGAGTTAAAATTTTATATAAAATTAATTTAACCGAATCGATTTCTTACCAAATTAAACTAATTCAGATAAATTAAATTTGATTCACTGACTCTCTAAAAAATTGATTCAGATTCCGAATTATACCTATGCATAATTCTCGGTTTATAGCAACGATTCACTTTCTCCGTTTATAGAACTCAGTGGGGCCCTTGATAGGATTGACAATTTTTTGTCGGGTTCCATGTCTTCACTTGGCATTTGTGTGTGGAATCTTTAAAAGTTTCCAAAAGTCCGCCAGCTGTCCAGCCAAATAATTTGCCATTTTCAAAATAACGAGGATAATAATAATAATAATAATAATTTTTAAATTAAATTAATAAATATTATTTCCACTTGTCATGTACAAATTATTTATTCCTGGCAGAAAAGATGAATATAAAGGTATAAAAGGTTGGAGAGGAAATGAGATCTTTTAAATTTGAAAGATGATATTAGATGTTCAAAAAGAAATTAGATTTATAATTGGGAAAGATGAGGAGAAAAAATAGGGTTTGAGGATTTATGAATGAAATTAAGGTGTGGGATTGCTCGCCTATGGTGTTATGGCTATGGCCTCGCACTCAACTATTAGCTGGCGTTACAGTGCCAATTTTATAGCTGTGGGTTATTATTTGCAAAACAAAGGATTTTAGAGATAAAATTTATTTAAAGTATGTAACGGTAAAACTTTAAATTAGTTTAAATTTTATATATTATTGGGTAGAAATTATAAATCTTTAATTTGATTTATTATTTTTTAAAAAATAATTTCGGCCCATAAAATTAAATTTAAGCTCGATAGTTAGGAATGACAACAATATAAAAAATTTCCATTTTAGAAAATTAGTTCAATCCAAGTTATTTTGTGGCAACTTTGCGAAAATGGTGTCAACATTGCATATCATTTGTAATACGTGAATTATTTGTGGCATAATGTGATGTGACTTACATTTTGCCCGCTATCAACAAGATGGAACAGGAATGCCTTCTAATCTTATGACGAGTCAACATCACGGACTGCCAAAGAGATGTAAATTATATGTTATCTACCGTCAATTAGATGAACAAGAATGTTTTTAATTGAGTGATGATTTAATATTGCAAATGAAATGTAAACTATTCATCAATTACCATCATTTCAATGATATAAAAATGGTTTGAGCTTTTTACAAAAAAAAAGAAGAATATTTTTGATATTATCATATGGTGGGAAAATCAATGATAATTATTGGACTAATAAAAAAATTATCCAAAATATCCTTACTTAAACAAATTAAAATTTAACTAAAATAAAAAAAATTAGATAGTAGCATCGAATCGGCCACCCTTAGTTTTGGGCTGTTGGATTTGGCCGCCCCCTAGGTAGAAGATGATCAAATTTAACTCCGGGCATGGGCATTAGGATATGAGTGTTCCTCATCACTCAGTTGCTATTGGCCACTTGTCGTAATAACCTTTTAAAAACAATTTTTTAAAAGTAGTATGAGGTGGCCAAATTTATCCACTTGGGGCTAAATTTGGCACGAGGTAACTTGACCTAGACATTATAGGAGGCAAGTATTTTATTTTATTTTTTTAAAAAAGAGATGATAGGGGGTCATTTGGGGTAGATTCGAGAGTCCCAAGGCCAAATCTGGTTGGTCCCATTGGCTATGGCTAATAGTATTATTTAAAAATTTTATTTTTAAAAAAATAAAAGGGTAATTTTATCATTACAATAAAGAATTTTCCTTTTGCTAAATATACCCGATTTTTACTATTTAATAATATCAAAAAAATTCCTTCTAAAAAGTTCAAATGGTTTTTTTTTGTATAACAAGGAGCAAGGAAGTTATCATCTATCTTTTATTTATTTTTCTAAAAGAAAATGATTTTATCTTTTCTCCAAGAAAATTTTAAATATAATGTTATAAAAAACTTTCAAATGAATTATCCAATGTCCTTTAATATGGTAAGGGATCTCAAAGGCCACCGTACCTTTGGCTTCATCTTCCTCGAAATGATCCTGGCCAAGCTGTTCGTCGGCGATCGGTCACTTGATAGAAGATCCACATTAAAGAGAAAGTTGCCTCTCCATGACTTTTATTTCCAACAAAAATTTATTTTTGTTAAAAAATGCCTATGTAGAATTAGATCCAAAATTGAAAGCCAACCCAATTTCCAAAATAAAATTATAAAAGATAAATTTGCATTGAGAACAAATAATTTCGCTATATATATATATGTATTTCTCTTCAAGATATTTATCAAAAAATTACAATCGATTTGATTTGATAATAAAGAAAAATTAACATTTTTCAAATGTAGTTTATTTTTTTCTAATTGCAATATAAAACTCTCACATTTCCATTTTAAAAAAATTATTATTTTTAAATAAATAAGGATCTTTTGGAGGGTATAAAAACTATTCTAAAATAACACGAGTATCATCTGCAACCATAACCGGCCGTCTCCTCTAGGCTCTACCAAAACTTCTCTTCGTCTCTCACGCTCTCAAACCTATATTTCTACCTCTTCTCCTTCCTCCCTAAGCTGCCTATCTATCTAAGCTAGCTTCCCATGTTGCAGAGCAAAACTTCTTAGCTTCGCATCATCATCTTCTTCAACCCTTTCTTATCACTTAGCTCTATTACACTCTCAAGTCAAGCGATTGTTGTTTTGCTCAAGTTGCGAAGAGAAGCCATGAGCCAGTGTGTGCCCAATTGGGAGGTGGAGGAGAGGAGTGACACACCAAGGCTCCCCTTCTATCGTGGCCCCAACGTGCACCCTACTTCCGAACATCCTCCTCAGCAACCGATGTACCATTGGAGTCGCTTAGAGTATTTCTTTTCCTTCTTTTTTCTCTCAATGTTTGATGCTTATTGAGTACTATCTGTTGATGCAGGTGGGTGGAGTATGACGTTGCGGAGCTGACATGGGAAAACGGCCACCTTGCTATGCACGGCTTGGGAGGCAGGGAGAAGCCGAGGCAAGGCGGCACGCTGGAGTCCATCGTGCGGCAGGCGGCGGAGCTGCCGCCGGCGGTGGCCAAGTCCGGCGACGAGCTCCAACCCTGGTTCGAGCACCAGAGAGCCGCGGCGAGTAGCCTAGCCATGGACGCGCTGGTTCCCTGCTACCACCAGACCCTGTCGGCGGAGGAGCTGTCCACCCGCGTGCCGGGCTCCTGCGGGCCGACGGTGGTGCCGTTGGCGAGGGTGGGCTCGTGCACCGCCAGCCGCGACGACGGCCCCGGAGGCCGGAAGCGGAGAAGGGCGGCGGCGAGCATCGACGTGCAGAGCGAGAACCGGCCCACGACTGCGAAGACGGCCGACCTCAGCCCCGACTCGCCGGAGAACACCGACGACCACGACGACGGCTCCTCCCGGAGCCGACCTCGAGCCCCCAACATTTCTACCTTGTTTATAGTACGATACAAATTCAATATATATATTTATATTCAATTTCAATCTGTGTTTGCTGATTTGGTGTTGGTTTGGTGAAGAAGGGTGGAGTTCGAAGAGATGATGAGAAGAAGAAGAAGCGCTTGGGAAGGTGTTCCACCTCCACCAAACGGAGCAGAGCTGCTGCCATTCACAACCAGTCTGAACGGGTATGCTTCACATGTTCCGGAATTGTCTAATATGGTTCGTGCTTATTCGATATAACATGAAAATTATACAGATATAACAAGCTTTGTTGGGAAGATTTGACGACATGCAAATGTATTACTTGATTTTGGCCATCGACTTTGGGAAGTGAAATGTGGTTGGGTTTACGTGCGCAGATAAGGAGGGACAGGATCAACCAGAGCATGAAGACTCTGCAAAAATTGGTGCCCAATTCTAGTAAGGTATTTGTCTGTCCAAGAAAGTTTCAACATATCAGTAACCATCACTTGTGCTCTTCTATATATATGCAATCTAATGTTATTCTTCTGTGAAGGCATTAGTACTTGCCCCATCATTTTTGAAGGCTGGAATACTTGTTTCTTCATTTTGTTTTTCATGTTAGTTTCTTGGATTTATGTATTATGATTCGGACAGATGGACAAGGCATCTATGTTGGTCGAAGTAATCGAGTACTTGAAGCAGCTGCAGGCACAGATCCAAATGATGAGTACGTTTTGCAGCTTCCCCCACATGATGATGCCCATGGCCATGCAGCGGATGCAGATGGCTATGATGGCCCAGATGGGCATGGGATTCGGAATGGAGATGGGCATGGGTCACGGACAGGACGCGCTGGCCTGCACTGAACACCTCGCTGGGCTGCCTCAGGTCGTCCACCCTTCTGAGGCGGACTCCACTGCCACCGCGTTTATTCCGATGGCCACCCCGTGGGAGGCCGGGTTCTCGGACCAGCTAGGAATGCCCAGTCCACCGGCAGCCATCATGTCCGATCCTATGTTTTCTTTCCTTGCCGGACATACACAGGTAAATGATGTTAATGAACAAGTTAATTAGTAGCTCAATTTTTCACTAGCTTGTTATCTTCCATACAAATTTTCTTTTTCTTTATGAAAAAAATGAGGTTTTTTACATGGGCAATTTTCTTTTATTGTAGCCAATGACTTTGGATGCTTACAATAGATTGACTACCATGCATCAATATCTGCATCAACAAACAGGGCCACCTCCTTCGAGGACTTAGCAGGCTCAATAAGGATGAGGGCTTTCTTGAACTACTACACATTTATAATTTTGGGAGTTACATCTCTTCTTATTATAATGAAAATATATGTATGTCACACTTTTTATTGATTCTCTTTTACCTTTTCTCTCTTCATGTTATAATGAAAATATATGTTTATCACATTTTTAATTGATTCTCTTTTACCTTCTCTCCAACAAGGATATACCATACCTCCTAGGTTTGCTACATGATATTATTAATAATATTGCTAATTAATTCATTAATAATTTAATGTAATGGCATGGATTATTATATCTTCAACCTTTCCTCTTATTGTTAAATAACTAATCGCGCAATGGATTTAATTAAACTCCATTAAATGCTTTCGAGAGGTACATGTTTGTAGCAAAATTCCAAGACTCGTAACTTGGACTCATCTTTAATCTATGTGGCTGGATCAGTGAAGTCAACTCGGCCAACGTCTCGAAGATGGTAGTATTTATTTATTTAAACTAAATTTCATGCGTATAAAAGAAAGATTAAATTACCGAGATGAGAATTTATACATCTCATTACCAGGCAAGCAACTTAATTACAAGCATGTACAGATTAATTGTGATTACTTATGTTAGATTTGACTCCGAAATTTTTGTCTTTAATATATATACATATTTATAGTGTAATTGACTAGAGAATTTTTGAAGGTAAAAGAGAACTTTAAAACTTTATTTATAACTATTTAATATTTTTAATTATAAGTAAATATAATGCATGATATATATACAGGCACACACACACATAAGGCTTGGTTGCCAAGAGTTTTTTTATGTGCCAATCTTTAATATTGGTTGCCAAGAGTTTTATGTGCCAATCTTTAATATGAGCCATCTGATTATAAGGATGACTTAGATATATTATTTTTAAAAATAAAAAATAAAAAATAAACCCATCCTCTCCCAAAGGCACCGGTGGCACTCACATGGCTGAGCTTGGTTAAAATTTTTTTTTAAATTCATGGGCGGCTAGGTTCAAGCCACGCTTAGCCATTGGTTACGTCGATAGTGTCAAGGCCTGGCCCACCAGTCATAGCGGAAACTTGGCTGCTATCAACGTTGGGGATAAAGAGTTTTGTTTTTCTTTATCAAATTTGGTCATCCTTATAATCAGACGACCAAAAATAGAGTTAAGGGCAAAAAATTATTCCTACCCGGGGTAAGAAAAATATATGGGCCTTGCTTGTAATCATTTTTCATGTTTTACTTTTTAAGAATAATCTCCCCATAGAGACCAATTCTTTAGATTGACATGAGGGTCTAATTATATTTTTCAAGAGGAGTGTGTTTACCATTTTTACCATTTTCTTTAAGATCCCTTCTAAATTCCATATTCTAAGTTGTAATCATAACAGACGTGATAAATAAGAGAATAATAAAGATTCCAACTAATTATACACTTATTGTTCATAATAAGAAAGAACATTTACAAATTATATATTGCCATATTCCTATATCAAAAATAAAAAGTGACTAAGATATTGTATTATGGATCAACCAGTCGGCAAATCTCATGTTAGTCAGGAGAAGAAAATTATGTTTCAAGTAAAGTAGATGCGGTATATGGTGGACCGAAGCTCCACGCCTCAGGGAGCCCCACTAAATAAGGCCGATTTTGACGGATGTGAAAGGAGGCCTATCGTGGAGAAATAAAAGCCCACAAAATTTAGAATATTGTGAGATACTCATGTCTATGAAACCACTTCTCATTTATACCAGTTACAATAATAAATGTACCCTTCAATCTTGTATTTGCGATAGGATTTCAAATAATCATAACGATTTAGGCATGCAAAATTAGGTTAGCCATGTACTACTGGTTTCACCACTTCTGTTGTGAGATCTATGTGAAGTTGGCCTCAGATGAAAAATAGAAGATTCGATTAATCAAATATAATAATAATAAAAAAAATTATTTTAATAAGTATTTATCTATAATCCTAACATAAGATATGACAATTTGTCAAATTTATAAACATTTGCATGTAATGTCTGGATATGAAAAACTTTTTGTATGTGAAAAATATTCTTGGAAATTTGGCAATGGTTTATCCAAAAGTTGTTCAATAAAATCGGTCTACAAGCATAAAAGATAAATCTTTTGTCAATTTCCAAAATTTAACTGTGATAATTACATTTCGTCAGATAACCTGACAGTGATAGATAAATGAAAAATACTCTCTAGAATAGAGGAACAAAAGTTATGCTCCTTTTCTTAAGATTAAAAATATCATGGAAAAGAATATGGGAAACACGAGTCAACCTGATATGGTGTGTTATTGTTTTGCAATAAGTAGCTATATCCTAATATGAAATAGGCTATTTTCATTCCAAAAAAAGAAAAAAAGAAAGAAAAGGCTATGTTCGGAATTAATTTTACTATCAGGCGAACAAGAAAATGACAAAAAAGAAAAGAAAAGAAAACAAAACACACAAACATAATAATTGAGGCTTGAAAGTTGCCTTTGATTGGATTTGACTTTATTTATATATTAGTCGGAACACCACGTGTTGCATGGGCTATACAAATTTATTTTTTAAACACAATAATTTTAAAAATGTTATCGATATATATATAATTTAACATCTATATATTTTAGTTTTATTTAGAATTTTTATTCATTTTTAGTTATTTAAAAGAGGACTAAATATAATTTGACTTCAAATATGTATTTTACCGTGGTTTAAGATCCTTATTTACTTTTATAATTATTTATAAATACATGGTAAATAAATTAAAAGTTTTATTATCTTTATGTGCCCACAATAAAAATAAAATTTACCAAATCTATACAAATAATATGCACTACAATTGATAATATTATTCAAAATAATATTAGTATTATTATAATTGTATCTTATTTTATTATGTTTTTCAATATGAACTATAAATAATTAATGTATTAATTAATACTTTTTGAATAAGAAAAGTGTAAAGCTGTAAAAATAAAAGAATTTTTGATAAAAAGTATAAAATTTAAAATAAATATTTAATTAGTACTTTGCTAATAAGAATGAGTCAAATTGTAATAATACCTAAGGGCACGTGGTAAATTTATAAAATATCGATCCTACAATAAAAAAAACGTTGTCTGTAGGTTTTATTTACAAACAAATACTATTCTTATATATTAAGTATAATTACTAATTGGATCGAGTTTCTTACTATTGTTTTCCAACACAACCAGCTAAGTGGGAAGACGATTCTCCGAATTGACCCCCTAGTTGGGACGATGTGGCCAGAAGGAGTTGGAGATCGATGCCTCCCAGACATGCTTATAACTAGCATTAATTTTATGGACTTAAAATTATGTGTAAAAACTATTATTTTTGAATTTTTTTAAGAAGCCACCTAAAAAGCAGCCTTTTAACAGCACACTTATTAAAAAAGCCATTAATGGTTATGTAGGAAATAATTATCTATTAAGTTCGGTAACTAACTACCCATTAATTGTATTTTTATAGACACAAAATTTTTTAATTGATGGCTTTTATGTTAAAAATTACTATTTTTTGTCACCATTATCCCATAAAGTGTACTTAATACTTAATATTATTATAGACTTTACTAGCATATAAAAAGTATCACGCCCACAAAATAACCTTGAAAGTAGTAAAAAATAATGTCTCAAAAGTTAGAAGTACATGTGCCCATGGCAATATATATATTTTGAGACAGTTGGGATTTCAACATGCAAAATCTCAAAGCTCATTTATTATATACTTTGATAAGGTAAAATGCAAGAGAAAACACCCAAAAAATTTAATATGAAACCTTCAAAATATGAGGATAAATCATAAACCATCCACTATAAAATATAATAAGTATATAATTCATTCTAATTGGAAAATACTTATACACTCTCCAATTAGGTAACTCATAATCTCCAATTAGGAAAATTTTAATTGGGAACTCTCTATTCACATCTAGAGAAGAGACTCAATTGTCTACTCAATCTACCTTACCCTACAACTATATATATATATATATATATATACATACAAAGACACACACTCGAGATACGATCAACTTTTTAAGTACAAAGAGCCAATACTAAATATTCCCTTAGTATTGAAACTATAATCAATGAATCTCTTCTTCATCTTCAACAATTCTTTTCAAATTCCTCGTATCTCTTAGAATAACTTAATATCTTTACGGCTCCCCATGAGTTGCACATTTTTTCATTTTCATCGTATGAGGGACTCCAACAATCCTCCCCTCCTAAATCATACAGTACAATCTTGGATTGATTTTAGCCATCTTTTACATGGGAAAGAGATACAACCCCAACAAACTCACCTTCTCGACCGATGTGAATTCTCCTTGACAAAACGTCCACGTTACACCACATTTTAAATTTGATGTACTATTGTTGACTATTTGCTGACCATCATCATACAATGAGGGAAATATCTCAGCCCATCTCCCCTTAACTTGTGTGGAATGTTCTCTCTTATAACGTCCACATCACACCACCCTCTTGTGGAAAAAATTACAAGCTTGCTTTTCATCATTTAGGGCCATGTTCTCTTCAAACATCTTCACTAACTCGTCAACTCGAGTTTCAAAAAATATCTCATTTTCATCTTCCACCTTAACAACAACTTTTCTTCCATTATGAGTGTGATTATTACCAAATATCTTATTGCAGAATTCCATTTCTACCTCAATATAACCAACCTGTTGATGCCATACCTGTTTACTAGAACCATCAAGAGGTACTTTCACTCTTGGCGAAATCAAACAAATGTCCTGTACAAGCTGCCACATTTTCCCCCTTTTGCAATGATAAGTACTACCCTACATAGCTTCTATTCTCTAGTAAATCCCCTCCCCACAAATTTCATCCAACTTGCTTAAAGATAATAGATTTGCTTTCAAGCTTGGAATATGTCTCACATTCTTCAAACTTAATTTGTGCCCCAAACTAGTCACCATATGTACATCTCCCATACTAATAATATGTGATTAATCATCATTTCCCATCTTCACCATTCCCAAATTTCCTGATTTATATGTAGTGAAGAGCTCCTATGTGATGTTGCATGAAAGGAAGCTCTATAGTCCACAATCTAAATTAAATTATCTATCTTACCAAAACACCAATCATTGCAAGAAGTCATAATCACCAAATCATTTCAATAATCACCAAATTATTTTTATAATCAATAAAATTGACATCTTTTCCTTCTTCTTCTTGGTTCTTCTCCTTGCCATGTTACATATCCCTTCTCAATTTTATGCAATACCTTTTTATGTGACCAACCTTGTCACCATAAAATCATCTTATCACCTTTCTTCTATTGTTTATCCACTTGTTCTTACTATTGCTCCCCTCAGAAACCAAAGTTTGCTCCCTTGAAGATGAAACTGATTTTGCTGACTTTCTTAGTTCCTTTGACAAGAGTGATGCTATAACAAAATCTAAGTCAAGTTTGAAAACATTACTCAAATTCATAATGAAATTATCCTACAAGCCCGACATCGAATAGAGAAGTAAAGTAATCTGTTCGTCATCAACATTTGCGCTAGTTCCAAACAGGTCATCCACCAAACTACTAAACACATTTAAGTGTTCATGAACAAAAGTCTCATCCTTCATCTTCAAACTATACAATTGCCTCCATAAAAAAATCTTGTGCACTAAAGATTTGCCTTCATACACTTTGTAAAGACCATCCTATAAAGCCTTTGCTGTTATATGAGTTGAATCAACAATTTGCACATTGAACATCTTATTATCTAAGGCCAATAAAATATCAACCTCAACAATCTCATTTTTTCCCATAAAGTGTGCTTCTATCATACATTCTGGTTTCTGATCCTTAAGAGCAATTGTACAACCATCATTCACCAATATGACATAAATCTTCACTGTCCACATAGAAAAATTCATCTATTAAATTTAGGAAGTATAAATTTGGTTATGCACTTCTCAACCATCTTATCAAAAGTAAACAAGAAGTTCAATCTTCTCCACGAACTTCCATAGGCCGATGAACCAAGGTCCACAAACCAAGGCACGAACCAAAGCTCTACAAACTAAGCTCTCAACACCCTTTGTTGGCGTCTTTGACCCCCCAAAAGAAACTTAACAACTAAATGAAACTTGTAGCATGTGTCACGAGTCTCTCTTATTCCAAAAGCTAACTCTTTAAGGAATAAGACAAGACCTTTTCATTAACCTATATACAAGTCATTAACTTCATCTGCGATCGATAGACAAATCAAACAATCTCCCCTCTACACATTGAACGACCTTGAAACTATCATTGTCTGACAATCTTCCCTTCACCCATTGACCCTAAAACTATCATTGTTTGACAATCTTCCCTTCACACATTGAGCGACCCTAAAACTATCACTGTCTAACAATCTCCCTTTCATCAAATGAAACCAACATATTATCAGTAGGTAAACTCTCCTTAAATTTATTAAATTCATCAAGAGAAACCAACGAAGGACACATCCACAATCGATGTCGACAAATACCAAAACCCACCTAGGTCTGATGCTACTTGTAGGGATTTCAACAAACAAAATCTCGTAACTCCTTTGTTATACTTTAACAAAGTAAAATGTAAGAGACGACAAGCGCACAAAGAATTCAATTGTAGAACCTCCAAAATATGAGGATAAATCATAAATCATCCACTATAAAATATAAATGATATATAATTTATTTCAATTGAGAAATACTCACACTCTACAATTGGGAAAATAACTCATAATATCCAATTAAGAATACTCTAATCGGAAATGCACCATTCACAACTAGACAAGATACTCTCAATTTTGTACTCAATTTACTCTATAATACATACATATATATATATATATATATATATATATATATATATATATATATATATATATATATATATAAAGATACATAATCAAGATACGACCAACCTCTTAGATTTGAAGAGCCAACATTAAATGCTCCTCTTTAAACATTAAAACTCTTACTAATGAATCTAATTTTTGTATTCTACAATTCCTGTCGAATTCCTCACACAGGTTAGAATCACTCAAATGTCCTTTTGGTTCCCAATATATCTTAAACATTGAAATTCTCACCAATGAATCTCTTCTTCATGTTCTAAAATTCTTCTCAAATTTATCAGTACCTGTTAGAATAACTCAATTTCTTTTGGCTCCCTATGTAGTCAGAAGGGGGTTATGTCTGATCATTTCCTCATCAGAGTGGATTGGCCTCCTAGCTTCCTCCTCCTGTCTATCCTGAGCTAAAAGAGTCATGATGATATTGTCTCGAGCCTAGTTCTCAATGTGATGCTCCTTTCTTTGACGGGCCTTCAATATATTTATAGCCTAGGTAATATCGTCCGATACCAATGACATTACGTTTATTAGCTTGGTAGTCATCTCATGGAGTACTGTCTCTAGCTCTTGTTGCATTGCCTCGTGTATGGCCGCCTAGATATAAGCTAGGTCAACTCGAGAGCCATAACTCTGAAACTATTCCATCATGTCCTCTCGCATTTGAGCAACAACTTCTATCTGTTGCTTCTCGGTCTACTGCTCGTACTTCTCATCTTGTGCATCTTGCTCTCGCTCCCCATCTTCTAAAACATAAGCAGGAGAAGCAATGCATCATTGTGGGGAAATTAATTTTATTGAATTAAAATTATATTATTCCTATTTAAAATCATGACTTTAAAATTTATTGAATTCAAATCAGGCAATTAATTTTATCATATTAGTTGAGATGAATGGTGGCGATGGCAATAACCGATCACCACGACAGCAAGGGGCTATGATCGGATTTGGTGTGCTGCACATAATGCCAACCCCTTATTGCATTGTAAGACACATGGCAACATTGACGGAGGGCTACAACGACACCTGTCAACTTTCTATGGAAAGAGGGGGGGGGGTGGTTGTAAAACCCGTGATTCGAGTCGGGGTGTTTTATAGTCTGAACCAGTTGGTTCGACCATTATTTTCAATTTGGTCAATTCAAACATGCGTACCGAGCCGAGACCGATCTTTTGTTATGAACTATGAGAGTCATGTGTACCCCAATATATGATGATAACGCCAGTAAGACAACGACAATGTAAGTTATCAGAATATATAAGAGTATGTCAGATTTTTCTTAATTTATTTTAATTAAATGGTAGAATTATTTTTAGGCCGAATAATGTATTAGGATGCATTATGGGTAATTTGGGTGGGTTATTATTTATATAGTATGTCATTGATGTGTGTTATATTTTTTGGATTTTTTATTTATGAGTTAGTATTATTTTTGACTCAAGTTAGAGATGAGTCAAGTTTTAATTACGAAGACGACTATTCATTTTCTTACACGACCATTCGTTTTCTTAGATGACCATTTGTTTTTCTAAACAACCATTCATTTTCTTAGACGACCATTCATTTTTCTTAGACGACCATTTGTTTTTCTAAACAACCATTCGTTTTCTTAGATGACCATTCAGTTTTCTCTGACATCTATATAGTTCACACTTCTATCATTCAATCACCATCATCCTTCTCACTCAACTTCCTTCTTATTTTTCTACCTTCCCTTTTCTCCACAATCCTCACTCGAGCCAGCTACAACCTTATCGCCGCTACAACCTTACCTTATCGCCGTCGTCGTGTGACTTACGATTAGGTATAAAATTTTGTCTGATTTAATTATTTAAAATTGATATTTATTAACATAACATGCTAAGATTGATTAATTATTGTGATGAATGCCTAATTATAGATGAAATGATGATTTGCATGATTTAATTGATAGTTAGTGATCTAATTAAATAAATTAAATATGAACATGTTAACTGACTACAACGCAACTTAGAAAAATATAATAAAATTGGTATGAATGGACAAGTTTGAGTTATTTTTATGAATAGGATAAGTTAGAGTTATCTATATTGATGATTGTTTGACTGTTAGATAATGAGTGCATTGTATGTGTGATATTCATGATGAGTTTGATGCATCATTTAGTTAGTGGGAGTTAGCTTCTAGATTTGATGTGTAGGTACGGAGTAGGAGCTCGTCGCCTAGGCATGTGGACACGCTTGGAGCTTCTACTAGGTCCGTTAAGACTCGCCTCTAGTTTTATTTTTATACTCTATCGTGTGTTGTTTTTACAGGTAAGCGGATGTGTCGAGTGGTGGTTTTATCGTATTCCACTCCTCTACACAAGTCATTTATCCGATCGTATTTTCCAGATTAATAACCCTCGTGGATGAGATCCCTTGAGTTTGTTTTCAAAAATAAGATCCGCCCTAAGTTGCTTTCGGGCCTATATTATATAATTTCTTACCCAGGCATATATATATATATATATATATATATATATATAGTATTTCATATTTTCAGTGAGATGTGTGACGGAGGAAATTGACGGCCACGTCTTAAGATAGGGCGTGTGTTTGTCAAAGTAGGCTCTACAACTGGTGAATGTCTATTCCATTCCCGAGGGATCTTGACAACTCCTACCTTTGAGTTCCTCAAACCCGGAGAAGTGTGGAGGTTTATGGGTAGTACTGTTGTGCAACCCATGAAAGAGAGTATTGAAGGAACATGTCTGATATCCCAAGAGTAATACGGCCCTTGTACTTACCAGGAGTAATACGGAGAACGTAGAGGCCGGAGATGAATGACAATGATTTTGATAGTTTGAAAAGAAAATTTTATGGAAAGAGAAAGTTATGGAAAGGGATGCTGCCGCCTGAGGGCGATGGCTCCCATTATTGCCCTTGCGAGAGTTTTTAAGGAAGTATATGAGATTTTTATTCAACAGGAGGGTTGATGATTAGTTATTTTCTAGACCGGTAACACTTGTTACTGACGATTTTTTATTATTTATGTAGGTGATTATTTATGTAGGTGAGAATTTTGAGGATTGAGCGCTGTGAGGACTGAAGAGGAGTAGTAAAGCCGTTGTACATATGTACCTGCCTCACGTAATGAATGGAAATACTGATTTCTAAGCTGTGTGAATGATGAGATTGTTTTATATTATTTTGTGATATGCTATAAATGTTTAGCCTGTGGAACGAAACTAGAATGAAAGTAAAATAAAAATGTCATGTTTTGAAATTATATCAATATAAATATTTATTATTACACTTTTAGACTTGGTCCATTTTATTTTATTTAAATATTATTATTCTCAAACCTATTTCACGATTATTCTCTGTGCACAATCGCATATCATGACATACATGTAGGGCTACGTTAGAACCCAAACATCCCATTCATGCATTATATACTTACACTACTATTTTGAGACATCGAAAGGAGATCCGGGTCGGCTTAACCGAATCAAATATTTTTTAGAATGGTTCGGTCGCCGGTGATATTTCTAGGTCGGTTCATAGGTTAACCGGAATGGAGTGTTACCGTTTTTAACCCTAATTTATAAAACAGACACAAAAAAATCGATATGAAATTTCTGTGTGAACTTGTTGTGGGCCTGATAATTGATATAGTCTTGTAACGGAAATTTTTGTGTCAATATTTTTCTTTTTTCCAATGTGAATATTTGAACACCGGTTTACACACTATTAAGGCGGCTAGAGCTTAGACACGGCTCTTTCTGTGAGATATACTCGATACTTACCCCGAGCCACCATTTTGTCCTATCTTTCTCGGTACCCAACTTTAACATGCAGAGTCTGTGACTAACCTGTGTCTAATCTGTCACATTAAAGTTTTCGTGTCTAGTTTTCTCTGTAAGAAAGTCAAATTTCCACTAGTGAACTTGATCAGTGAGCCGTAACATTACCCAAAACCTATGGCGATCATTTACCAACTGAACAAAAGTCGTAGGGTTTTAGAGCAGAAGCATGGGAGCAGACCTGGCTCATGATACCATAACAATATCTTGAAAGCAGCTAAACTTACATCGCGTATGTAATCGAATATTTGCACATGAAGGTTTTGATGATGATTACAATCAGAACTCATACAACAAAAGAGCATCGAGTTGTATCACTCGCACCAACTGTTTAAGTACAAACAATTTCAAATACATTCAAAGAATTTCAGTGGCTCTTTAATTATAATTAACACTCACACATACTATTTCCATGCATAGGCCTTACCTTTCTGAAATCTGGACTACTTATGCAGTAGCTAAGTGGGGACAATGATGCAATAGCTATCACTATTTAGGATCAGCTGATTGAGCAAGTGGAAACATTTGTCAGTTTACAAAGAAGTAAAGAACAGAAAACCAAGGTAGGCGAGGGTTCAGCATCACTAGTAATTTGAGAAGAAGACATGGGAGAACGGTTGGAAAAGAATGCAAACGCTTGGCTAGCTTGATCACCACATGCATGAGACATTCACATAAAAGGGATCGATTCACATTCTAAAATATCTTTGGTTATTTTTCAACAATCGGTTGCTTGGTTCAGAAAGGAAAGAAGAACATCACTACTTTCTTTCTCTCAATCCGTCATGGTTGTCTTGACCAAATGGCTGCTTTATTTGTACCTTTTCTAACTTTTGTAATTGGTCCACGCATGATTGAGGGCATCTTCCCTTGCAAAGAGCTCTTTAACTACGTGTAAAAAGGAATTTACGTGAACATGTTTTGTTCTCTAAAAAGGGCAAAAATGGAAGGACCCATGAGCATGTTGCAATCAAAATGGAAAGACCTTGTATATTGGTGATGATGGGCCACAATCAAAATCTTTAAATATTTGTGTTTACAGGGTGTATAGTTGCGTTATTTTATGCCTATTTATTGTTAAAATATAAAATATTAACGATAACGGATAAAAAATATATGGGAAAATGTTATCAAAATATAAAATGGTAAAGGCCCATCTCCCTAGCCACATATCTAGGCCCAAGCCCATGTATCCATCTGTTTGTGGTCTTTCTTTCCCACCTCCCCACAAATTCGCCCAACTCATTAGTATTTTTTAAATTTATAGCAAACAAAGCAATAACATATATCCAAAAATTTTTTTGTTTTATATAAAAAAAACTTAATGCATGACTAATCGAATTTTACTAACAGGTTTTTTAATCACGAACTATATTTATTTCAAATCATTTTAGGAAAAACTTTATTTCGATATAAGGCTAAAGACCCAATAAAATTTATTTGTTAACGGCACCCAACACCCACACACAATACCTATTATCATAACTTAATCACCGTAGCCCCTTAGATTTGGACCTTCTAGTTCTCACCAGCATGTTGAAAAACAAATAATTCATAAAATTCATTTTTAAATGGAACCTGGATCGTATGAAATAGACATCACAAGTCTTGTAGCTGTCACAATTAGCTAAATCACAGCCCAACCTTTTGCAAAAAATTTGGCTCCTTCTGGGAGCGGCGCCACATGCGTCTTCACTGTCAAGGGTTGATCGACGGCTTCTCCAAGGGTGTAGCTCCTGGGAGGAGCCAAGATCGGTTCTATCCTCTTCCTTTTTTGTGTGGTTTCAATAGACTTTTATCACTTATTTATAGAAATAAAATAGAATAGTGTGTTTTATATTAAAATTAATCATGATTTTCATTAAATGAGTTACTATATGCTCTCCTATTTATCAAAAGATTTCCTACTTAGCACATAAGTGACCCGCTTAGAAATAATTATAATTATTCTAGTGCTTCCACTTAGATGTAATAATGTTTAATTAAAACACAAATTGATTTACTTGATATTACTTTACATATAAATTTGATTAAATATATTTATTTTAAAGTAAGATTGACTGTTTTAAAATTTTTATGTTATTTACACTACTTTTGTACCAATCAAACGGACCTTAAAAGAATGTTCTAATATTTTCTACTATGAGTAACATTTTATTCTAATTAGAAAAATAACTCATAATTTCCAAACAGGAATACTCTAATTGGAAACTCACTATTCACAACTAAAAAAATACTCAAAATTAATAACTAATAAAGAAATGTCTGTAATGAGTGTTACTAGTTTAGAAATAAATAATAATCAAACTGATACAAGAGAGTTAACTTTCTTGTTAAAAGAAATCATTTTTATATTTCTCATAGAAACTCTCATAAGGGTACTAATTATGAGCTGTCGACTTTGGTTTGACAGCGTCCTATTCTATCTCATATCATTCTTTGGCACTTTAAAACTATCCTTTGCGCGAAAATCAATTTTCTGTTCCTTCAGCCTTATAGAACCTCCGTATCATTCCTAGCTCTGAGCATAGAGCTTGAGTATTCTTAGGCATGCACCTTCAGAACCCATTGAAATCACAAGTCTAGACTTGTGCTGCATTGTAGCACCCGTAATCCTCCACACTTCTCCGAGTTTGAAGAACTCAAAAGTAAAGTTGTCAGGATCCCTCGGGAATGGAATGACTTGCTCACCAATCGAGAGCTCACTTCGACTGGCACACTCTTGCTCGGGTAGTGCGTTTGTCGGATTCGCTAATCTCACATCTCACTGAAAAACTCGAGAAAACTACGTATACATAGGTATGGGTAGAGATTATAATATTATAGTCCTTAAAGCATCATAATCTGGATTTGAGTTTTCAAAAATAATGTAAAACCCCAACTTCGGGTAAAGGTTTTATCCGCTTGTAGTTTGCCCAGTTTGGATCAGTCTTGAGTCGTTTAGAGCGAGCTCGAGCAAGAACAATTTTAAGAATATGAGTATGAGGCCTAGATGACCATATGAGCATGTTATAGGGGTTGAGTATATCCGACATGCATATAATAGTTTCAGTTATGATACAGTAGAGCATAAGTTATCAATGTATACTCGAGGTATACATATGATTTTTATGAGTTACCCAGGATTTTAGGCCTAAATCTCGGCTATTGCACTATTTAGTATCTGTTTAAGAATTCCATGGTATATCATTGCATGCATTATAGGGATTTCGGACCATTGAATTGTGCCCCAAGGGCCTAGCTCGATTGCTTTTAAGGTTTTGAAGCCCATTTACCCTTCTTGCATCAATTCCCTCCCATATAGTCAATTTTAGGACTCGAGTTAGTTTTGACTTCAGACGGTCTCGAACCAAGCTTTCCGTCCATATCTATGTTGCATATACCCACAGGTGGGCCCCACTAGGTCACAAGTTATCGGACGTTCCGATCGTGCCAGATGGCAAGATCCGAGCCATCCACGTCAACCCAAGCTTTCTCCCATTCATATTTCAAACATTTCAATTGATTTTTAGATTTCCACCATTATTGCTACCACCACTTTCGCTCACAACCGGAGAGAGCCCGGCCTCCTCCGGCCACTAGATTAGTACAGACGTGACCACCTCGCAGCCAGCTATTAGTCTGTACCCACCATCACCATCGGTGCCATCGCATTCGCTGTCGGGGATCGAGTTTTTATCTCTATTCATCATCACCACTGCCACACTTTCGGGCCATTTTCTGGTGCCGACGAGCCACCTGCGGCCTATCCAACCACCCACACATCTTCATCTTCATGAGATCTCCATTTTGAGACAACCCACGACCACCGCCACGACCCCGATCATTGCCGGTGACATCGCCGCACCCGGCGGCGTTACCTCCCATCTCCAGATGTTTTCTGGCCAGTCAGTGGTAGGACTCCGTCGAACACCACCACCATCATGTTCCCCGTCCTCCCCTAAGTCGTCCTGACATTGGTATTTTCTGGCTACGGGCACCGTCACCCCTTGTCTAGCCCGTTTGCCCCTTCGCTCGTGATCACGTCCGCCGCTCGCGTCACGTCTGCCTGGTCGTGTCCGAGTCTGCCAGCCGTGTCCGTGTTCATGTCTATCACTCCAAACTAGCCTAGCCGACCTAGCCCGATAGTTTATTTAACCCAGACCAAGTTTGCTTGGCCCAACTCGATCTGGTTCAGCTCGGTTAGATTTGGTTCAACCCGTTTTCATCCATTTTTTGATCGTTTTTGGTAATTCGATAACCCTTATATTAGTTTAGATGCATATTCACATTGTTTAATATGTTTGGATGTTATGTGTACTTTTCTTTATTTATTTATTCATGATTATTCATTTCTTATTATTTATATATTTATTGATTATGATGAATGATTATGTGACTAATCATTGTTATTGATAATGTATATATTCATAGATATTATTTTGTTCATGTTTATCTTATTTATTTAATTAATTTATTGATTATTAATTATTTTCTTACTCGTGTTATTATATGTATGCATTTAGTCATATGTTCATACAGTGAATATTTATATTATTCTTCTTCATGATTAATTAATATTATTCATTTATTTATTTATTTTTCTATTAATTTCATTAATTAATTAATTAATTATTTTTTATTTAATTATTTATATGTGTACTAACATGAGTATATATGATATTTACTCATGTTTAACCATATATTTATATAGTATAATTATATCATTATTTAATTATTAGAATATTATTTATGTTCATGTATTTATTATTTATCTAATTATTTATGAGTGCATTTCTTTGTTTATTTATTTATTTATTATTTATTATTATTATTTCTTGATTTGCATGCGTCATGTTTGGTTGTAGGCTTGTTAGCACTGTTTTCTTTTTATGATGTATTGATGCTATAAGCACACACCACAAACATGCATTATCTATTTAGTCGATCGATTCATATCGACCGATAACTTTAAACATAATTTGAGTCGATTGTAACATTTCTGATTTAATTCTTGGGTGAACCGAAATCGGGGTGTTACATATTAGTATCGGAGCTATATCTTGGTCGATTGAGATTGAGCATTTTTGTTTTGAGCCAAGTGTGTGGAGTTGTCCTTAGCCAAGCTAACAGGTATTTTCTGAGTGTTTTAGATTTTTGCTCAATCAAATCTGAGCAATGCATGTTTCAGTGTTTATAGAAATTATGAGGTGGATATGAGATCATAATTGCAATAGATGATAGCATGGCACCAGCATGTCATGATAAGTTTACAGACTCATCTTTCCCATTACTGTGGTAGAGATTTGAACTACTTAAAGTGTCCACATTCTCGGTTAGCTGAGGTTGAGTTAGATGGTGACCGGGAGTTCCTAGAACTTTGGCAATCACATTGTAACACTTGCTCATCTTTCATTTGCCACCACATCAGTCCTTAGAACATAGTCTACATCGCAAGACGAAATTATAAGAGATGACACCAGTAGGAAGCTTGGAGTATGGAGATACTCACGTAGTTACGTGATGTATGAGCATGAACCATCGAGTACCTTAAACAAATCCATTAGGCATAGTCTGAGGTCTACATTGAGAAATATAGACCTTTAGACAAATCCTTATAGATGGAGGATGTGACTATGCCAGTAGATCCACTTAAGCACTTGGAACACTTGGAGCGCAGATGAGAGTTGGATAGATGACTTGAGATGGACTACTTCTAGGAGAAAGAAATGGATGAGGATGAGTAGCGATGTTGATCTATAGTCTCATGGACACTTCTCTTCCACTAGTGTTGTATGTCCCAAAAATATTATTGGCTACTCTTCAACAGATAGAGGCATGAACACATTGAGAATGAGCGAGATTACCTTTGATTATAGATTTAGATGGTTGACTGGATGCCACTCGATCTACTAGGGCCAAATCAGTGATGGCTATTGAGAACAAGTTAGTGTTTACAAGAGCAATCACCCCGAATTTCAGGAGATACGTTTAGGCTTAGCATTAAATCATGATTGTACGTGTCACCACTATGATCTAGACATCCTCTGGATCAGACACATGGTTGAATAGCCTAAGTCAAGTTAATAACACCTACCCCTCGGATGATAGACACATGGAGACAAACATGCCCGAGACAATAATGGGTTCACGATGTACATAATCAGGATTAGATCTTCAGCACTTGGATAGCACAACTAGCATCTAAGTACCACAACCGTTGTCTTAGTTACAGAATCACCATTTGAGCAGAACAACTACTAGCTAAGTTATACAACCACCATCCGAGTAGCACACTGCTGTCCATGATGCATAACTACCGTCCAAGTTACACAATCACTATCTGAGTTCCCCAACCATCGACCATGATGCATTACCACCTACTAAATGCGTACTATTGTCGTCCGCTGTAACGACCTGGCCATTTGTCACAACATTGTGGGCCTAGCTGGCCAGGTGTTACTCACAATTAAGAAAATATGTCTAACATTTTTTTAAACAAAAAAATATATAAAGATCCCGCAGTCTTAGACCGTTTCCCAGTAGCCACACTTATTTCTCAAATAAATAAAAAATGAGTCCTCATATTTATTTTGCTCCATGCCATCTAAAATTTATTCCGTTATGGTTAATTAAATTTTGTTTTATGCTTACTTCGGTTTGTTAGTCAGTCCACTAATTGCCTAATGACATACCCCATTGGAGAAAGATAAATATTGGACTCTTCAACAAGGTACTTGAGAGTCATAAGATGTGAGCTTTTGGGAAACTTGGCTCTGATACCACCTGGTATAAGAGCACCTGTAACGACCCGACCATTTGTCACAATATTGTGGGCCTAGCTGGCCAGGTGTTACTCAAAAATTAAGCAAATATGTCTAACATTTTTTTAACAAAAACATATATAAAGATCCCGCAGTCTTAGACTGTTTCCCAGTAGCCACACTTATTTCTCAAATAAATAAAAAAGGAATCCTCATATTTATTTTGCTCCATGCCCTGGTTGTCAATCACCTAATTTCGTATCTGCACACCTGCGGAGGCAATTCTGCGTTAGTGATTTCAACACTAAGTAGTATAATAGACAAAACAAATAAAGTACATTCCACTATTTCCTTACGTTTATTTTAATATGCGGTGGAGCAATTCCGCTATACTCCAAAACAATGCGGAGGAGGTATCCGCTGTGATCCGCACACCCTGGCCGTAGCCCTTTTGTGGGGAGGCTACCACTACCGTCTCCAGTGCCAGTGCCTCGCACATCCCGGCCGTAGCCTTTTTGTGGGGAAGCTATCACTGCACTCACGTGATTGCTAGCCCCGTTTGTGGGGAAGCTCTCACTACCAATTCTAGTGCCAGTGCCTCGCACACCCCGGCCATAGCCTTTGTATGGGGAGGCTATCACTGCACTCCGGTGAATGCAACGCCCCGTTTGTGGGGAAGCTCTCACTGCCAACTCTAGTGCCAGTGCCTCACACACCCCGGCCGTAGCCTTTCTA